>CABFWB010003551.1:0-18939 GCA_902151455.1 Timema bartmani | reverse complement strand
ATTTTGCCGAAATATTGAGGGTAGCCATTTTGTTTGGAATATTTATTAATGTTTATAAATGAAATTTAATCAAAATCGTTAGAGCCGATTTTGAGAAAATCGACTTTTTCTCTTTTTTCTCTTCAGTAAACTACCCTTAATTTTAGGGGTAGATATCCAATTCCAAAAACCCCTCGGGGCAACCCTATGAAAACCTTAGATATCAAGTTTCAGCTCAATCGGTAAAATAGTTTAGGCTCTAGTTGGAGGTACAGACAGACAGACAGACAGACGGAAATTCAAAAACCACTTTTTCGGATTCAGCAAGTCATGAAACGTCAAAATTCATCAAAATCTCGAGTTCGATTTTTTTGACGATCACCATACTTTCTCTACCTGTAAGATAGAGAGAAAGTAATAATATAAAAAGTACTAACTTTTTACAGCAACTTCACTTAGATTAAAGTCAATATAAAAACCTGTTCACTAAAGCAATATCGTTTATAATCCCACAGTTTTTAATTTCTCACACAGAGAAGAAACCACGCAACGTATTAGGTAGACATTACCACGATGAAAACCTTGGAGTTGATAAAAAGTGTATCTTCAGAATAAAAAAAATTTTAGCAATGTAGCTCATTCTGTTTTAAGATTAGTCACACAGAATATTCAGAATATTCGTATTAATTGAAGGAAAATATGATGAAACAAAATTTAAAGCAATGCCTCTTTGTAAACAAACTTAGTGATTTTATCATCAGGAGCATGCATTTACAGGTTGTTACTAGAAATATCACGGGAACACACCACATATAGTTGTCCATGTGAGAAACACTTGCCATGGAGATCGATGCCTGCCACCTTCATGACTTTCTCTTGGGCTGTGTTGATGATCATCTCATGGCAAACCTTGAGTGTAAATTGTATGCATTTAAACTGGAAGGGAAGGTCTGATGGAAATATATATGTATTATTGGTATCAAGACCCACTCTCCCATCATACAACCTGACACTATAGTCTCCTTTGTGATAAAAATTTGAAGACTAATACTTGTAAATGGGTCCCATTACACAGTTAAGATAACGCTGAAAAATAATGGCAACTCCAATTTATATTCAATAGCTTATATTAAGTAAAATGAATGGACTGAGGAAATTAAAAATATAGACGTAGTATTGCCTATGAACATGTAAGATTGAAATAGCACTTCAAACTGGTCCAAAATACAGTCGTTAGTTTTATCAGCCGATCAATTTTTAAAGAGAGAATAGCTTGCTCCTTAAACCACGAAAGAAGCTTGTTTTGCAGAAGACATATATCGGGATAAATAAAATAGTCTAATTTCTGGAAATCCTTGACCACGACGCATATTGAGAGTTATTCAAGGACACATTGCTTTAGTGCTCTGCAAATACTCTATTGCCATGTGTCAGAAATATGTCGGCAAATAAGTCTAATTTTTGTCTTCGCACAGGTGGATGTGTATATTGGTTGACAGAGAATTGTTTACATACATGGGCATATGTATTATATATTCAGGCAAGCATTGACCCTATCATCATCAGGGACGTTCTTAATTAACAGTAGAGTTTGTTGGAGGTCTCGTGAAAAAAAAAGGTGATGTCTCCTAAGAGCACATTGTTGCTTTTGAGATCTCTCAGAGCTCTATCAAGATATTCAATATATGTCTTATGTGACATTTTACTCTCATTCCATTATGTAACATAACTTTTGAAATAATTTTATTTGAAACTTAGCTTCTATATGTTAAAACGGTGATTTGTTGGCTAGATAATTCAAAGGTAGTTTTAATGTTACATGCGCTGTTTTCCCCTTTCTAACAAAGTATCGGACATAACCGATGATGGAGCCACTGCAAAGGCAACACATTTTTCAAACCTGAGCTTAGCCAAGAATAAATTAATTATAAAAGTATTTCTTTTACCTCGTGGCCCATCTTAAAAGAACATTTTTCCTAATGGATCTCGAACACTCTATAATATTTTTATGTCTAAGGTAAGTTGTTTTGTTTTCAATATAGGTTTGTTTATATTCAAAATGTGTAATATAATTGTCCAATCTTTTGTCATTCCTCTCAAATGGGATTTTAAAAATATGAATCTGTATTAAATGTAGTCTAAAATAGGACCCTAGTTTTTCCAGTTCGTGTCCTAAAGATAACTTACAATTTGGTTGATTTCATTTTATCCTGCATTAAAAATCTCTTTATTGGAGTCCAGATTTTTTAAAGATATATCTGTTCTAATTATATGTTCAATATATTTCTAAATTCTCTCCCTGTGAGCAAGCCAAATTTTGAGCGTATCTATAACGTGAACATTATTAATTTGACGGAGAGCAAATTTCTGTGTGAAGAAGAAGAGCTACACAAAGTTGATTTTTACTAAGTACCTTTACAGTGTGAATAATTCTTTAAAAGTCCCAGTACTTTGAAAAATATTTGGAAAAATGTATGGGCTATGTTTTTCAAGGTACATAAATTTACAAATGAAGTTGGACTTTGACGACATGGAGCCGCATACACAAATATTAGCACACTGTTGTAGTGTGGCATAAAGTAAATTCCCGGCTGAGGGAATCACCCTTCATTACTCAGTGGCGTCCCTCAACAGAAACCTCTTGCTTTCAGCACTGGAATTTCTTAATTTTCCAATATGTAAAGCAAACTCATTGTAAGTAAGCATATTTGCAAAGGGATCTTCAGTGCAATTAATAAAGTTTGTCAATAGTGTGTAGCATGGGTTGTTGGTGACGTCAGTGACAATACTTGTCACAAAATAAACACATTTTCCGTTTTGAGATGGACAGTTAAATGGATAACACCTTGAATAGTTCCAAATGAAATTGTACCACATCATTGGTCAAGTTTACACTATACGTCACTTCATCACCACCTTTATTGATTTACTTATATATAGTAATAGATTTTATGAAACTGCACAGCTACACCCATCAAATTAATTTGGGAAACGAACACTCTCAACATGACATGGTTTTGTGGGACCCCCGACGATTGTCTAAGTTCACCGCTCAAGAACGGATCGTGGCCGAGTCCCCTCCAACGCCTGGATGCAGTCAACAATATTTTGAATATCCGTCATACCTATGGAAGACCATTACAAATAGCGTTTATAAGAGGCATGTAATCTAATCCTATGTAGAGACTACTCTAAATAAGTTCCAAGGATATTTAAATTTTCAAAATAATTCTGAGGATGGCAACTCCCAATAGCTTCTAGAAGAATCTAGTTTTAAAACATTTTTCAAGAGCGGACCATTAAAAATAGCTTCAAGAAGTATTCAATTTTCAAAAACTTGCCGAAATAAGACACATCAAATAGTTTGTAGGAGATTCCAAGTTTCTACATTTTTCTGTAAGAAAATCACTCTAAATAGCTTCTAAAACAATGTGATTTTCAAAACAATTCAATTGTGATCTTTCTAAATATCTTATGGGAATATTCAAATTTTAAAATGTTTGTGGAGGGGAACCATTCTAAATAGATTATAGGAGAGTTTAATTTAAAAAAAATTCCAGCCCCACCCTCTAATTTCTAGGAAACATATTTGGAAATTTGACATAGTAAGAATTTACTAAATGTATGTGGATATTTAAATTTTATAATACATGGAAAGAATTTTATTTTATCAGTTTTAGAAATTATTTTGGGAGAGGACTCTTTCTTCCCAGATTAAAAAAAAACTTTATTTTGATGTTGGTTTTCATGTTGTTTAGGGTAATTCTTAAAAATTCATGTCAAATTTAAGTCTTATGCCATATTAATAAGTAGTTTCAAACATTAGTTTTGGAAATTTCAACCTTCCTCCTTTCCCTTATTTCAAAACCTCTCAATTAAAAGTTTCAAATATATAGGAATTATTTAAGTATTTGGAGTAATAACACTACATGTCTGGCAAAACTTAATTTTCTATCTTACCTAAGATTGTTGTTTTCTGTTATATCCCCCTCCCCTCTTTCCACAAAATGTTAATTTAAAATTTGAAATTATGGGTTTTTTTTTTAGTAATTTGGAGTGGATTTTTAACCTTAATACCAAGTTTAAGTTTCGTACCACCACTGTAAGTAGGTGTTTTTATTAGTTTTTAATTTTTGAGCCCCGATATCCATCCAATTTGGAAATTTAATAATTTAAGATTTGCTCAAAATTGTCTGGAGTGTTACCTCTCTACCTTCCTGCAAATTTGAGTTATCTATCTTCATAATAAGATCATATATTTATATTACCCCCCTCCCCAAAAAAAAACAAAAACTCTAATTCCCTGCGACCCATTTCTAAATTTCCCATTCTAGGACCTTCCTGGTTGTATGATAGGGGTAGGCTGGGGGGTCTCTCTCTATCTGCTATCCAAATTTCAGATTTTTGGGACGTTTAAAAAGTGTTCGAACAATTCAATTGGAGGTGAGGACATGATATCTCTTTTATGTATAAAGGGTGACCTAGTCATCTAGGGGTAAGGTGCCAGACCTCTGTGCTTGAGGTCCGTGGTTCAATTCTCGGTTCCGGCAAAGATTTATCTGATTGCCAAACCCTTCCTTCATCTCTGACACAACTTGTGAATGTGTGGAATGTCAGGCCTCCACCGTGGTTCGGATTCCACGTTAAACTGTAGGTCTTCCATTTCATCTCACAATCACCCTATCATTACACACTAGCGTAAGTGCGTATAACCTGAACGGGTAGTAAGACGTGGTGCTAATAATAATTATAATTGTATGTATAAAATATATTTAAAAGGAATTATTTTGTCAAAATGGATAAATAAATACACAGCCTTGGCAAATAAAATACATAGTGGTGAATAGTAGTTGATATTGCCAGCTCCTGACGACGTTGCCTGCTTGGTGAATTCGAAGATATTTTGTGAATCAAGTTGCATACTAATGTAAATGGACGCACCTCACCACTACCATACTCACACGCTCTTGTGCTATAGAAAGAGAGGTGGAGAATAAAAGAGTAATTCACCCTGCAAGGCCTATTATCTATCTGCTATGTACACCGACCCTATTCCAATGATGAGTATAAACACTCACTCTACTATTTGTGCCTGAACAGCATTGACTCGAATTTCCAAATTAACTTTTTCTTGTTTCATAATTTAGAAACTAGGTAAACTCATACTGCAACGGACTTTTTTTTAATTTACATCTTTGCATGAAGATTCCTACAGGCCATGTTCTTGAATACATTTAATACCCTTAGTTGTAAACGATTTTATAATGTAAATATTTACAAAAAGCTATTTAGAATTCATAAAAAAGATTTAGTGACAATATATGAGTATTTCTAGAATTATTAAAGAACTTATGGTTTCAATTTTGAATGTTATAGCCTATATTTAAATCTCAGTGGATGGGAAAGACTGTCCTGACTTGTTGATGTGTTACTATGTTTTATTAATATTATCTAATTTTTAGTAGTCTTATTAAATTATCTTTTACTGAGGGAAATAAAGTGTTAATGGGTCAGAGAGCTATTTGTTTTAACTATGAACATTAGATGTGGCTGTCTCAAATATATAGCTTCAAAAGATTTCGTTGACATCAACAATTTGGTAAATCGTAAAATAAACTAGTAAATTCCAGCTACTGAAACATTGGTTCACTCCTCCCAGCACTCAAAGTTACAATTCACAACTTTTTATCGTGGTGCTTAGTAAAGGGCTTGTAAAAGAAGAACCTTTGTAAATAAATACCGGTGGATGTTGTAAATGAATGATTGTGAATTAGAAAAAGGGGGCTAGGGGGAAGATAAAAAAGAAAAAGAGAGCCGGTTGTAGAGGATTGTGCCGAGTGAGTGTATGTATCTGTATGTGTCTGAGACAATGTCTAGCTGCCTGAATACTAATTACACTGACAATTATGACAAGTAGGGTCCCCTCTTTTCCTCCCTGGCTACAGCGACGCAGCACCGCCAGCTAGGTTTTCTTTGTGTGGCGTGACATAATTGCCCCATTACAGACATTATACTCAAGAGAAAGACAGATAGAGAACGGGCTAATCTGAAATCGATACGACAAAGAGAGCGTCCTTCTCCACCCCCCCCTATCCCGTACCCTAACAGCGACCCGTTTCTCCTTTATCAGGCTCTCAATGTTTTACCGACTAGAGGACAACAGACTTTGGTACCAAAAACACTTAAAACAATACACTCGCCAAACCGGTCACACCACCTTAGTCACTCTTCAAACAGTTCTCCTAGGTGCAGGGGAAGGAGAATATGAGGGAACTGGGTTCATTTCCTGGGGGTGGGTAAAACAATCATTGATACAGAGGTTTGATTCTTCAGAAAATATAACCCTGAATTTTTTTTAAATAATTCACTTATGCTTTATAAGAAGGGTTGTTTTTAATCAATTTAAAATATGACATCCGTTTGTTTCCATCACGTCAGTTTATTTCATAAATCACAAAATAAAATATGTTTAAACAGTATTTTAATAATGTTGACAGAATTTGTACATTGAAATTATATATATAAAAAATATACCTTTTTATTTAAATACCCATTGATAGCACTATAAAAAACTGGGTCTACTTCTTTCTCAGAACAAGTTTGAAATAATAACCTCCAAAACAAATGGAGCTAACTCTTTTAAAACTGATGAATGGTGTTCTCAAAGTCAAGAAACAAATGACTGTTGGAATGCTGCCAACATGTATATATTAAGGTGAGAGTATAGAGGACGTGAGAAAATTAAGTGTTTTTTCATTATTTACAGTAAATTTTTTTTGGTCGAATTAAATCAAATGTTTCTTCAGTACACACATAGTTTAGTTTTATTCATATCTACAATTCTTGAATCCCTGTCATGATCATAGTGACAATAGATGACAAACTTTATAAATGAAGAAAAAGTTGACAGTAAATTCCATGACACCCTTGACGGATATGCAAGAACTGTTGAGTTCACCAGGTGAAGAAAATTAAATTTTAAGTTTCTGCTGAAGAAATGTATTTTATATATATATTTTTTTAAGTTTTGATATAAAAACTTGAAGAACAGCAATATTTTCTAGCATCCTTTACACTCTCACATTAAGTTTACAAATTACCAGTACTAATCCTAACATAAACATTCCATAATACAAATCCTGACATAAACTTAATTCATTGTGAAAAAACTATACTTGAAAGAAAGGAGCGGATTGCATTCCTGAAATCAACAAAGAAGTCAGTTTAGAAACAAATCAATAAGTCTACAAAAATAGATAGCTATGAGGACTATTGCAATATAAATTATTTATGTTCCACGTCTTACTACCCACCTGGGATATCCGCATATTAACACTTATGGGGTAGGAATGAGAAAGATATAATTTTAGAGTAAATTTGACGTGGAAGGAGGAATCCACTTAAGAAATAATATCTTCAGTAAACCTGGCTGGGATTCCAACCCTTACGTCCGCGCTGGCAGCAAATCAAAGTAGGTGAATCTAAAACCTACCCCATATGACCACCGATGTGATAATCAGAAAATAAAATGTCTTTCATAAAATTGGGTGCTTCGTTTAATGTGGAACAGTGGTTTTGGGGTCGTCATGTATCCAGTGTCGTTTCCCTCTTTTTGGAGAGTACACTTTAGATGAGTTAATGCCATTACCACTAGTACTAGTACAATTATTATTATTTAATCTTAGGTGTGTATAAATCTCTAGTTTGGAAAACTCAAATACAAGACACCTTGATGAGCCAAGACATCGATGGTAACAGTAATTTTAAAATATACTTGAAGGAGGTTGGGTGTCAAGCTAGAGAATTTATGGAAGTGTCTGAGGATGTTGAATGGCGAGCTTAAGTTCCGTTGGAAAAAAAATTTGAGTCTGTTAAATTCATATAGTTATTTATTTAATACTATGATTACTACCAACATAATAATTCAAATGTTTGAAGCCCATCTCTATGAATCAGTGATATGGAAGCTGATTCCCCTATTACGTTCCCAAACGACCAGGTCGGTCATCCTATCGGGTCTTCGACCGAGGCAATGAGGCTGGCTCGGCTCACGGAAACGGGGAGCTGACTCTTTTCTTATACATTCGGAATGGTATCCATTCAGACATTTCTTAAACAAGCACCTCCAATAAAAAGTCTGATTTGTATCCATTCGCATAATGTACACAAAATCCTGAATTGTATCCATTCTGAATTGTATCCATTCAGACAGTTTTCAAATAAGCTACTTTAACAAACATCCTGATTTTTATCCAATGTAATTATTTGTATTTTATCCACCAAATCCTGAATTGGGTTAATTCTAAATGGTCTCCATTCTAGCATTTTCTTAAACAAGACCACAAATAAGATGTCTGATTTGTATCCATTCTCATAATATCCACAAAATTCTGAATTATATCAATTCTGAATGGTCTCCATTCAGACATTATATTAAACAAGCACCACAAATAAAAAGTCTGATTTGTATCCACTAGAAATATTTGCACTATATCCATAAAATCCTGAATTGTATCCATTCTGATTTGTATCGATTTAATTGCGGTGCCACTTGTCTGATATATGGTAGCAGCAGAGACTCTCCTTAACTTATTCCGTGTTTACTAGAGAGCAGCCCTATCACTATGTTAATATTTTTAAAAAGATAAATACTTATTCGTGCTTCTTTTAAAAGAATAATAAAAGGGGAGGCTGCTTTACAAATGATTGTTTTTTAAAAATTAATTATGATCTAGTTTAAAATGGGTACATGTGGAAGCATTTCCTAAAATAAATCAAAATTTTAAATAGTTTGAAAAATGTAATATTTCAGGATCCCGAAATTTCATGAAAAATATGTTGACACCTGAAAGGTTAAGTTTTTGTTCGGGTGGGTTCGTTTATAATACTTTGGTGCCATGTTGTGATATTCTTTAAATATTCATGCTATAAATAATAACGTTCTTCTTTGATTGATGAGAGTTTTGTTGATTTGTTTGGGCTATATATAGTTTATTTTACAATATTAATTTTGTTATCATTGGAGACTTATTTTGTTTTTGGGTGTAGAGATGGCAAACAATATAAAACTTGTCATATGATGACAAAGAAAAACAAAAAATCCCGCTCTCTTTTTATACCTACTATTATAGAAATAAACATAAGTCCTTAACTTATATGATTACAGGTACATAATTACTTTTAACCATAGTCTCAAGAATTTTCTTCAAATCAGAAGATTAATTTTATTGTTTAGCAGTTAAAAGCAAAGAGTTTTATTTCTAAACACTGACCTCCCTCTCGTTTTACTTCAGATGCATAAATGGTTAGGCATTTCTACTTATAGTAGGCCTAATGGGGATAAATTCACATTGTCTGGACATATAGCTGTTGCGGAGAGTGGTAAATATAAAAATTAATTTGATTTTTTCAATCAAACTTAACAAAACTAGCACATAAAATGTAGGCCTGTGTTCAAGTTGAGTATGATAGACTATAAATAAGATTTATTAATCCAACTTCAACCCAGGTAGCCCTACATTATAAACTGATAAAATTATCTGTAGATAAGAGGATATGACACTTTAACACAAATATATGAAGATTAAAAGCATACAATAATTACAAAAAACATTGTCAATTTATTGCCATGCCCTGTGTGAGAGTGATTGATAGTTTTGCTTGTGTAAAAGTTTATTAAAAGGGCGTTGTTAAAGTAGCTACTGCTCTCAGTTTGTCATAATAATTATAGTATTTAAATACAGGGTTGCCAACAAGATGATACTGAGTTATTTATATATAAATACATATAAAAATGTATATATCTTTGTGTATGAAACAAGCACCTTATATACAGGTATAGTATGTAATGTTTATAAAAATAAGTCTAATAATTTGAAATTCATGCGTAGATTTTAAAGTAATAGGACAATAAGTAAAAAAAAATCTATTTATATTAACATAGAGATAGTGCTGATCTCTAGTAAGTACAGAATGAGTTAAGGAGAGTCTCTGCTGCTACCATCTATCAGACATGTGGCACCGCAATTAAATGAATACAAATCAGAATGGACACAATTCAGGATTTTTGTGGATGTAATGCAAATAATTACAGTGGATACAAATCAGGATTTTTATTAAAGTCATTTATTTCAAAACTCTCTGAATGGAGAACATTCAGAATGGATAGTATTCAGGATTATGTGGATAGTATGAGAATGGGTACAAATCAGACTTTTTATTAGTGGTTCTTGTTTAAGAAATGTCTGAATGAATCCCATTCAGAATGGATACAATTCAGTTGTCTCATGGAAACTCGCAACACTAGTATGCACGCACCATGTCATAGCCAGGTCGACCAAGTCAAACTTATATAAGACAACCCATTCTAAGGAGGAGAGTGTAATAAAATAGAATAGTGAAAAAGAAGTGTCTTCTTTTTGGTTTAAATATCATGTTTAACTAGAAATAAGGATAACTGTAACACTCGCATATCATGTTTTGTAACACATTGACAGATTTCATGTAAATAATTATCGGGAGAAAAAATATAAAACTGGAATCATGAGTTCCTTTCAGAGGTTAAATCTAATAACGGCACTACAACAACCAGTTCCAAATTCTTGTTAAACTAAATATTGATTGGCTTTTACGGTTGCTCAAGAAACACCAGAAATGCGTTTACTTAACATTTTCCTCTCTGACGGATGGCCAAGACAATTCCTAATCATTCTAGTTAATGGCTGCTCAAGAAAGTATTGAGTTAATTTGGTTGGTGCGTTCCCCTGGTGATTACTTATGAAGGTCCAGTCATTATGGGTAGCACCTGCTCTACTGGTGGCTGCCCAAGATGACCCTTAGTCATTCTGGGTAGCGTTTTCCTCTCTGATGACTGCCCAATAAGATTCTTAGTCATTTTGGGCAGCGCCTTTCTCTGGTGGCAACCCAATATTTGTCCTCAACAGCACAAAGAGCGTACAGCCAGAACCTTGTACCAGCCATCTGAGAGATTCCCCATTTGAAAAGAAGGGGAACCCGTGGACGAAAGAAGATCCGTCAACTACCGCCATCTATAACACATTGACTTTTGCTAATCCCAAAGTTTTCTCTTCCCTCCTAAGCTCATTAGCTTCGCAGGCCCATAATCTGAGTATTCCCTAATTCCCGCCATAAGTAAACTCTCAATGAAAACTCACAACTGAGCTATTAAACAACATACCAACACCACCACAACCGTTAAATCAAACCCTCCAGATAACAAACTCGAGATTATGTTTGACACCATAATGGGGTGGCCAGACTGGGCGAGTGAGCGACTAAAATATAAAATAGAACACATTGGTTGTAATGAGAGGTGGCCAGACTGGAGCGAGTGCGCTTGAAAGGTAGAACTGGTTCTATTTTTCAAGCTAGCGTGCTTGACCCGGTACAGTATAGTTTACAGGCGCTAGGCCATATTATTGTGTTGGTTCATTGAGTGCTAGGAAAATCTGATTTTGACATTTTTATTATTATCGATAGTTTTGGCACACTTGCTACTAGCGGCCTAATTTAATTGGTAAGATCATAAACCATACCTATATGTATATATATTGAAGTAATTTAACATATCAGTCTTATACATATATATATATATGTATAAAACTGATATGTTAAAATACTTCAATATTATCAAAGTAGGCCTTTACCAATAAGAATTGCCATTAGCGTGGAGAGAGGATGAGAAAACCACACCAATAAATCACTTGTCAAAAACTACCCTCAGTTCACTGAGCCAAGATTCGGAGCCTCCTCGTCAACAAATATCGAGAACTATCTGCTAATCATGCGCTCGCACGCTTTCCAGTCTGGCCGAACCCTAAGGGTTAAAGGAATAATTGATGATGTTAATGTCAACGACACTCTTTCTAAATAACAAACACTCACAATATACCATTCTATAGTAGCTAGAGAAGCCGAATAGCTATGTTGGATAAAATCTAGTTATATAGCTACTGTGCTGCTTCAGTGGCCGCATGGTCTAAGGCGCTACTCTTACAATAAACAAGATTGCTGAAGATGGAGAGATCAGAGTCTGATCCCTGTCAGGTGAACTGGGGTCGGTTTTTCCTAAAATATTTTTCACTCTCCCTTCACGAAAGTGTGTGTACAATTACTCTAAATACAACCTTCACAATCTTTAACACATTAGTGTAATTAGTGCATAAGCGTGTAAGCAGAACGGGTAGTAAGACGCGTTGCTAAAAGTAAATAAATATACATACTGGAAGAGATCATGTTTTGAAGAGTAAACAAGGTGGAACCTAGCGTTAGTCTGTGCTTAGACAAGCAGTAAACAAAGGCTCAACTAAGGACTAAAGCAATCAGTCTAAGCTCCCACAACTCATCTTTAGTTGTCCGATTCAAGGATGTGACTAACTCGTCTCATTTACTAATCATACAATAATGGGGTGTATTAATATGTGTGTGGGATCTATATATATATCGTGTGTAGTATATGTATTTATATGAGGTATATATTTGTTTGTGTGGTATAAGTGTAAATATATACCACACACACACATATACATATGTGTGTACCACATCATTAAATGATTTTATATATATATATGTGTGTGTGTGTGTACCACATCATTAAATTATTATATATATATATATATATATAAATGTATAACTTAATATATTTGAAATCATAGGTTTGAAATCTTAAGGATATGCGAGATTCATGGATTCAATTCAATAAAATTTAATTTTAGATTCGATAAGAGGATAATTTTTTTTAATTTTAATTTTGCTTATTGGTAGCTAATAACATTATTAATTATAAGATAACACTAAATACCAGACCCCATACCATTAATTTAACATTTACCTAGTTGAATATTATAATGAATGGATTATAATAATCAAATTTTTAACATTAGGTTACCATTTTAATTTCCTATTATAAAATAAAAATTAATAAATTGAAGTAAGCCTATAATATTGACCATATTTTATTAGATTCGAATTTCGCATTTTAAATTTAGAATTCTTATTTAAATTAAAATTAAAATCCAAGTTTCGGATTAGTATGATGGTTGTGTTCAACCTACTATATATATATATATATATATATATATAATCTGAGTTTAAACGAAGTGTGCATGCATTTGCATGGTGGTAAACCATAAAAAAAACCAAGTTTAACAAACCCGACCAGGATTCTAGCCCCCATATCTTGTCGAATATATTGCAAAAATAAAGCCTCAGAATAATATATATATATACATATTTTATTTATATAAATTTTAGTAACTGTCGTAAAAATTACATGAAAATACTTTTGTTACACATGATATATTTTCGTATAAAACTTGGACCTTTAGTTTGAGGATTAATTAATAATTTAACCGGGAGCTATGGATATGTACCAGTAGTATTTTTAAATGAACTTGAACTAGTTTATTGAAGTTTATTTTATTTCAGTTAAACTTAATTTTCAGTGTTCATATTTTGGAGAGCGGACCTCAAACAAATCACGGTTTTAGCACTGAAAATAACACATTTTATCATAGCATATGCTAATTCTTTACTCACAAACAATAGGCAGTCCATGATAATCTCTACTTTGCTCCTCACTATCTTCAGAAAACGTTCTCCCTGCGCATGCGCCCACTGAAGTTCAAGTAACTTATGATTTGTGCTATTCTTACGAGGGGACCCATGCCTAGCTGTTACTTGGCAATGTTCTTGTTGTAACCAAGTTAGAACCCTGTGCGTAGCGTCTTAATAAATCCAGCTCCAATTACCCTGAATGCCCTGAAGGTGGCCCCAACCCTTCCTTTATATCCGCCGCCTCTTTCCTCCCTCTTTACCCCTCATAACCCCTTTCTCATAACCCTAACCCCCACAATTCCACCTCGGCCTCCTTAACACAGCCACAGTTTGCAAAAGCTTTGTTCCTATAACAAACTAGAAATACCACTTTACATCTTAACATCTAAGGTTTCGTACGGAAATAATAAGTAAACAATTCTTTATGAAATAATGTAAGCATTCAAAAAATAAACAAAAAGTCAGTCGCTTTAAATAAATATTTTGTTGTAAATATTATGTTATACATCATTATATAAATAAAAATAAAATGTATTTATGTGAGAGTGTGCTTGTATGTAGATGAAAGAGCTCAAAAACCAAGAAACTTGGCAAACGTATTTAGGTGAGCGTTGGGTGTATTTTAAAAATAAATATTTACATATATTTCAATAATAACGCCATTAGCCACGGGAATAACGTTAAACTTACTACTAGTATGTACTGAATATTTTAAATATAATTTTCATCTCTTTTCTATTTTACTTTATCATCAGGGAAAAATATGAACTTCAAATTCAAAGAGATATTACACAAGATATTTCAATCTTAAGCCCAAAGAAAAATAAATAGAACTGTTTCGTTAGGTTGTTTGTTTCTTATTCACATTAGTAGGTAAAGTCTTTATTTGACATCCTATCACATTCACATTGATAATTATTATGTATTCATACAAACATATCGATAGTTCCATAAGAGGCAACTGATTAAGAACTGTACGCATGACTTCTAGTTCGGGTAAGTTAAAAACTAAGAACCCTAGAGATATGAAATTTGGTAAACTGATTTTAAGAATTCAGAAGGTGGGAACCATGAACAATTTTTTTTCAGCCTGATATCTTAGACTAATTAACCATTGGTTTGGATAGCTGATAAATCAAGTAACATGTGAAGCTGAACAATTTTTTGCATATGATGGCCGACTAAGGCGAATCACATATGAACACATTGGTTATATATTTTTAAATAAATAACTCAAGTATATTACATCTTACAATAACATCCATTTCAATCCTGATACTTTGGACCACGTGGCCACATATTCTGAAAACTACAGAACCAAAAAACTTAGAAAGTTTGCTAAGTACTACTTAGTGAAACCTTAGGTTTTGCACCTCAGGCATATATTCTTACATTTTTACATAATATATTCAGATATTTATGTCGATCGGTGTGGGTAGCTCCTAAATCAATAAATCAATAAAGATGAAACGTTAAGTATTTACATAATCAAACGTGAAGGGGTGTACCACACCTCAAGCGAAATTATTTTACTCACATGTACTGTACATAGTGAGTAAAATGCTTTAGAAATCTTAAACACTAGTTCAAGAATCATAAAAAATCTTCAATTTGTCACAGTTTTGAAGTACTAGAGTACTAAAGGAAACATTGAGTGCTTTTATCTCTGGCGTATTTTAGGTTACTTTTACCTAAGTGGTATTCCAAACGCCCTAGGCCTCGTGACCCCCAGCTTGAATAACTTCAAAACAAATAAAGTTGAAACTGTAAAATTGTACTAATTGAAACTTCAGCGTGTAAACCTCGGGTGTAATTTTTAAAAGCATTAATGGTGAATATAATGATTTAGAATCTTTATCCACTAGTGCCTTCAACCAATAAACAAGAAAAATGTGTATACTCTGGATACAAACTTAGTTAAAGCTAGGATGTGCGCCTGGCCTAGTATATATATTTTATTTATTTACATCCAATGAATCCTTGATGCATTAGACATCGTGACCACCAATTTGGTAGCTAAAATCCAAGAAACATAGAAAACCAAAAATTGTTGATCACTGGTGTTAGTAGCTCCAAAAACTAAGGAACATAAATATCATAAACTTGGTTTTTAATTCCAGGATGCTGGAAGAAGTGCACATCGGGTTTATATATTTACCTTAACATATATATATTAGACTTACATATAATGTGAGCTTGACACCTTATAGTGTGTGACTACTATTGCGGGTAGCTTCAAAACAAATAAACTTATAAAGCTGCAACCATACATACTCATTGGGGATAAAGGTGAAGCTATAAAGCGGTCTTTTCTTTGAACTTGTACAGTACATATTATATTACGAGCTTAGAGACTTAAACCACGTTAATACCAGTTTGAGATATTACAAATATAAATTCAATGTCGATCACTTTCAGTATGTACTCTTTATTAAAGTAGTGATTAATTTTCTACCAGGGCAATCCAAGCACTTGCAGCTAGTATATAATACACTATTCGTTTAGAATATATTTGTTAGATCCCAGGCGTACTTAAATATATTTAAAATTTACATTCTTGGTGTTATGTGGTAGTCCAGTAATTTTGAATGGTACGTTTATTACAACAATTATTAATGGGGGTATTTGAGTGAAACTTACCTGTCTTAAATTAATTTGTTAATCATAAATATATCTTTAAAGTGTCGGTCACATAATATACATTAATTGGAATGTGAAGGCCTAATTGTGTATTTGTTAATGCTAGAAATCCAAAACTAAGAAACCTAGAAATTTGAAAGTTGACATATATTTTAGGGGAACCTCATGGTGTGCACCTCGGGCGTACTAATCTAAATTTATGTGCGGAGGGAATTGCCACATAAAAACTGCTCTTTTCCCAATATTATGTATTGTTTGGTAACGAATTCATTTGTTTTTGGTTTAACTTTCTCACTTAAGTAAATAATCTACTTGAAAACTAAGATAAATTGGAGATATTTCAAATTGAGATCTAAATATAAATTACAGAAAATTATATTGAGCTACTTTATTTAATAATGTGTTTGGTATTTTTGTATTCTTATTATTAGGTAAAATGTGTTTCTTTGAAAATTAATAATTACACAGTTACAGTTACACATCCCTACTTTTTATTTTCCATTTATCTATTCAAAGAGATTACTTCTATCATTAAAAGCAGATCTTTCTGGACCTAAAAACTTTGCATTAGTATTTTTGGAAACCTGAGAATAGGCATCACCAGTATGATATTTATTTTAAACAATATTTTCAAAGCCTAACCCCTTAAACAGCTTGCTCACCGGTACGGTTAGCCTCAAAACTAGGAAACCTAGAAAACTGAAGCATCGAATACTTATCTTATAAAATATGAGAGTGTTCACCTTGAAAGCACTTATTTTACTAATATACGGCCTTACATACTTAATAAAGCTTTAGCATGTGCCTCTTTGAATTTTTTTTACTTTTACATAATATGACAAGAGTATTAAGCTTCAAACAAAGTGACAAATGGTGTGAGATAGCTTCAAAAAAGAGCATATAAAGTGAAACTTGAAATATATGCTTAGGGAAACATAAGGATTTGCAGACAGGTAGTATTTACACTTATATCTACTGTGAATCTTAAACTTCAGACTGCGTGATCACCAGCACAGGTATTTCCAAAGCTAATAAAAATAGAAAGCTTAAATTTCTCACAGACTAGGTGTAGGTAAACCTTAGAGTGTTGACATCTGGCGTGTTTGTTTTATTGCATATATTACAGGCTTGAAAACTCAACCATGTGGCTACCGATTTAGGTATCTCCCAAAATAAGACATAAAAAAGTCGAAACTTGGCATATTTACTCATTCAGGCCTCAGAGTGTGTGCCCAGTGGGCATATTTAAATAAAAAATATATATTAATATTATAAACATGATGCCTTAGACCACTTAAAAACTAATGTAAGGCTTAGAGTTGTTTTTTAAACTTTCAAATATATGTTGAACCTTACGCCCTAGACTTGATTTCAGCTGTTGCGACAAGCTACAAAACCAATACACGTATAAAACTGAAACTGTGCATATGTAGCTTACTGTATTTTGGAAGAATTGAGATAAAACCTAGGAGATTATTTTTTTCTTAACTTTTACACATACAACGAGCCTATACAAGGCTCATTTAGACAAAAATCGCTTTATTCTCGGTATGTGCTCTGAGTTTTGTATTCAAAATCGGCTCGTTGTCAGTATGCGCTCTCGAATATAAAATCGATTCGTTTTATATCGAATTGTACCACCAAGGAGACATTTCAAAATCAAATCTAAAGAAATTTCACATTACCGCTAATTCAGCCAGGGAAGCTATAAGTACTTGCAGCTATTATGTCAGTAAAAAAGAATAAGCAACCACATCTAATAATTTGTAAAACATTATGTTTTCCTCTCCTTTTTTTTTTACCCAACCGGGCTATACTCACTATAATTATGCTGTTGGAATAAGGTTGTAAAAGGCAGAGTTTATATGAAATGTACCCAAATCAGCAAGAAGAGAGAATAGGAACAATTTATTAAAATAGCCCTCAGCACACCCAGCCAGTATATGAACCTCAACCTCCTCTTCAATGGGAAACCAGAATAGATAAACTTGGCATTTATGTCACGTGCTCACCGATGCAGGTCCCTGACGATTTTTTTTCACCGCGTCCTAGTACCCGTTTGGGTTATACGTGGGTATATTATTACTCTAATGTAGTAGTAATGAGTAAAGTTGAATTTAGAGAAAATCTACCTACATTTTTATATAGGGAGTTATAAACCATTTAATAATAAATACCTCTAATACTTCCGGCCGGGATTGGAGCCCTGATCTCTCCATCACTAATAACCAAACTAGATACGGTTGACACCTAGTCCACGTGATCAAAGCTACGGTTCTCTGATGAACTACATTACTTTATCTCTTGAACCTAAAGTTTGTATGTATTTTATTTGTACACTAACCAGTAAAGCTCCCTCTCTTAACATCTACGTTCCATTTAGTATTTACCATGTGTGCTCAATGATAACTGATGTCATATGTTTTTTCTATATCCTTGTTTAACTCTCGCCCTTATTTTGTAGCACTGTGGAGAGAGAGGGTTTCAGTTTGGCCTGCTACTCTATGTATTTTTGACCAGTTCTCACGTGTCCCACCAGCCGTACCTAGTTATATGTATCGCTAATCCGCGGGTAGTGAGGCCTGAAATCAAGTGGCGCTATGCGGTGGAATCCTGGGGGAAACTGTTGGTTTGGCCTCTCCTCTGTTTGTATTTATCGTTTTAAACACACACACATACACACAAACCACCTCCCTTTGTCCTCTCTTTTTTATTATTTATTTTCTTGGCGGGGTCCCTTCTAAC
>CABFWB010003550.1:36306-52294 GCA_902151455.1 Timema bartmani | reverse complement strand
TGGGGGGGGGGGGGGGGGGGGGGCGCCCTCACGGACTAAACGTCAACCTGGTCTGGTCTGGTTAGCAGGTAACGAGAGGTTCGAATCCCGGATGGGTGTACTGAGGGTGCTTTTTCTCTCAATGATTTGCCATTTTGACTTCACGCAAATAAGTGTACATTTCTTTTCAATTCTAGCTCACTCATTCATACCCAACAAGAGTAGGTAATTAAATGTGAATAATTATGATGGGTGGCAAGATGTGACGACAAAAAAAAATTAAAATCATTTTGAGAGAATTATAATGGCCAAAGGCCCCTAGCTCGTGGTCTATGAGGTGTCCTGTGGGGGCTCGTGAAACAAATATAGATATTTAGATGATTTTTAATTTGTATTTTTACATCCTATTACAATATTCGCTATTCACAATTTACTTAAATGTCTGTTCTTTTTTACATTACTGTCTGGCAATACATATCTTTTCTTTTATTAATATGAACTTGGTTACGTAGAATACTATACATTTGCGCGAGTGTTTTTCAACTTTTATGTCGGGAGGATTTATGGGGGCCACAGAGAATTAACATGGCTTCAGATGGTCCACTATCTGGTAAAGTTTGGAACCAATGATCTAGGCCAATGTAATCCTATTATTTTTCTAAATCTTGCTTTGACTCAACTCGAAGTGAACATCCACTCCACAATGCGATACGCCACTAAGAAGATCAAATGGCCCCAAAACGACCACAGTTGTTTTGTTTCATCGTTCCTAAAAGCTCATGAAAAAGGGGGAAAAAGTATATGGTTACTCCATAAAGAGGCCTATTAAAGAGAAAGCCAAATAAACTCAATTTATAAAAATGTTAAGGGTCACTAACCTAAAAAAGACAAAGGCCTTCTGCTTTTTTTTTATAACAGTCCATATCTATCTGACTCTTATCTCCTACCCAGCCTCATCAAGTATTTTTTATATATTATTTTTTTATACAAAAAACCACAGCTAGCTCAACGATTCCTCTGTCTTGGGCCGCAGTGAAAAATCTAAAGATGCGATGCGCTGGTCTGTTGGCTTGCATAATTCATTGTAAGGAGGAGTTAGCTGGTGGGGAGGAAAGAAGACGCTAAGAATGTCGAGGAAAGGCTTAATTTATTAATTGAGCACAACATAGAGGGGTGGAAAGAGATGTAGGGAGGGTAATAGTCAACCGCGAAGAGGATTTCAGTGTTACCAACCAGCCAAAAACCATGTGGGTGGAAAAGGAAAGGGGGGTAAGCAAGGAGTTGTAGGAATTTTGTGTGCTAGCTGAAACAACCGTATATTTGAAGAACGAGTAAAGTTGCCACTATTTCAAATGGGTTTTCAAGCTTTGAAAGTTATTAAAGTGTAAACAGACATATGAATATCTTGTCCATTACAAAGTAATAGTGTGTATATATATATATATATATATATATAATTCAGGAACAGAGTAACATTGATTATATTTATTCGACGCAAGGAGTCAAACATAGAACTACTGTTTTAAATATGAACATTTTAGAGAGAATCTTGTTTGAGTTTCGGTCATTCGCGTGGAACGAGAAAGAGAAAAAATTTATGAAAATAAAAGATCAGTACATCTACCGGGGTTCTAGCCCCGATCTCTGTTTTATCGGTAATTCAGTCTATTGCTAGAGTGACGCTTTATACCAGTAGTTCTCAAATAGGGGTCCACGGTGGTGTTCCACTGATGGGACCATAGGGGAAAAAAATAAATATTATATGAACGAGCTAAAGAGTACAAGATTGACAGGATGATATGCTCGCTAAGTATAAAACACTTTTTACCACAATTAGTAACATATGTGAAATGTGCATAAGAAACAAAGTCTGGTAAAAATTCTGTCTTGTATTGTTTGATAAATACGTGTGCTCTAAATTTTCTTATAAATGACAATTAGAAAAAGTGGGGCTAATGCTATAGATATAGCCATTCGACCTTTTTTTACCTCTGCTCTCCTGGCGTATGGAGGAATTCATTTCTGAGGTGGGGACACCAATAAGGTGAATTTCACTATCCCCAGATGGGGATACGTGATACGACGATACGTGAGAATGTTGATGTTGGAAAGCAGAAGGGACCTACAGTTTAACGTGGGTTCTGAACCACGGTGGGGGCCTGGCACTTCACACATTTACAAAGCATGAAAGCACACACTTTGCCAGAGGTGAAATAAGAGTTTGGTAATCAAATAGGTCTTTACCTGGACCGGGATTTGAAGCCAGGACCCTTAATATGGAAGTCCAACATCTTAACCCTAGACCTCCAGGTCCCCCCACTAGAGAAAGTTACTAGATCTATTTTCACGTATTTATACAGCAAGGTCATATGATCTGCAGCTTTCACTATTGAAAAATATTATCAATACCTATAAAATAAAAATAATTTGGTAGTAGAGTTAAATTTTATAATTGATGACTTTTTTTTTGTATTTTCTAAAAGGTGCGCCAAATGTCCATTCGCAATCAAATCAATGTATACATTAATATGATTTCCGTCTTCGGCAAGGGGACAGGTAGGTATTATATTAAGGCATAGGCCTGCATTTAAAATGATTATCAAGTGGACTGCAAATATATTAAATGCTAATCAAAGGGTCCGCTATTGGGAAAAGTTTGAGAAGTATTGCCTTAGACCATGTGACCACCGAAGTGGTTAATTTCATGGACTAAAGAGGAAATTGTGTTTTAAGCTATGAATCAGGATATATATTTTACCAGCTAAATGGTGTCTACTGTTGTTCCTGAGAAGTAACAAAAAGTCCAAAGCATTGTAGACCAAATGTTAATGTAGATAATTATCATCGACGTTTTATGCCAATTGTGGCAGTTCTGTAAATAAGCTGAAAAGTATAGGAAATTAAATCAAACCTTTCTCAAACAAATAAAGTCATTCTTAATAGGGTCACAAACCCGCTTTGGTGGCCGCATTGTTTATAGCGCTACTCTCGCAATGTACTAGACTGCCAAAGCCGAATCGGGGTTCGATCCCTGTTGGGTGAAATGTTTTTTTTTTCAAAAGTGATTTTCCACTTTCCCTCCCCACAAATGTGGGTACACTTCCTCTAAACACATTAAACCTTCCTAATCCTTAACACACCAGAGTAGTTAGTACATAAGAGTATAAGGGTAGTAAAACGTGGTGCTAAAAAAAAGGGCCAGAATAGACTGTGCTATGTTATTTGAAGATTCATTTTTCAGTTTGAAGGGTGAGAGCTGCCACTCCAATAATATTGTATAGTGCAGAGGGAATATATTACTTCCTTTCAGAAGGGTGGTACCTTTGATAACCCGTTTCAAACCATGGATAGTACCAAACTTAAGTAGACAGTACAGCTTTATTCTACTTAATAAAAAAGTGGGATTGGGACCAGTGAAATAGTTTTCTTGTATTTGAAAAAATACAACCTATTTAAAATACTTTTAAACTTAATAAACCATTTTTAAAAATATTTTTTCTTATATAAGATGGATTTTGTTTATAGCTGCGGTCGCTTAGCCGTCTTCAGTCTTTAATTTGCTCTGTTGTAGCATTCCTCTTCTGTTATATTTCCTG
This sequence comes from Timema bartmani, assembly GCA_902151455.1. Classification (NCBI taxonomy): domain Eukaryota; kingdom Metazoa; phylum Arthropoda; class Insecta; order Phasmatodea; family Timematidae; genus Timema; species Timema bartmani. The sequence goes on along the minus strand of CABFWB010003550.1, from coordinate 48,719 downwards.
CAGACATTGCATCGTAGACAATATCTTGCCTCTTATTGGTCGTCTTCTCTTTCTTCTCTAGGGCGATGTCCATTACAGTATTTTCCGAGGCTATCAATTCTCTGCCATTTTTGTGTCCAAACCACGTCAGTTGTATCTTCTACACGCCGTCTAGTAAAGTATTCTTCATGGCCATCGCATTTCCCTAATATCTTCTTTTATAATTCTTTATTATTTTGATCTTCTGCAGCTTCTTCTTATGCAGTTCATTTCATTGGACAGTAATTTTTTTTGGTCTATTTTTCCGACACACATACAACACTTCTGCTCCTAAAGTATTACACTATGAACGATGCTCCTATATAACTATTTATTTGTTTCTGTGTTTATTTCTTTAGACCAGAGTATTGAGTTGAGTGCCACTATGGGCTCTCGTCTTTAAATAATCTTTCCTTGATTTCGTCATTGCTGTTCCCCTGTTTATTTAGTAATACTCCTATGTATTTGCCCCCCCCCCCCACTCTCTCTTCCTTTATGGTTCCGGTGTCTAACAAACAGTCGGTCGTTGGTTTCAGTTGAACACACAGCAAGATATTAGCATTGGCTCGTATTCATAAAGCCCTTCTCTTGCGTATTCCTCGTAGAGTTTACTTATATAACTCAATTCCTCTTCGTCTTCAGCAACTACGATTTGGTCATCTGCAAAATATAAACTATGGAGGTTATAATCTTCCAAGTCCCCCAGTCCTACATTTCTGTTTATATCCTAGTAGGGCTCTGTAGAAATATACTTTAAATAGGGTTGGTGATAGGCAAAAGCCCTGTATGAGACTTTATTTTTATTTTAGACTCATCAAAAAGACAATTAAAAGGATCACAATTTCACGGTTGCTTAGTAAAGAATGCATAGCACCACAATTTGATTCGTTTTATGGTTTGAGCATAATCTAGAATCTAATTTCCCAGGTAAGCGAATGTAGATGGACTCTTTAAAGTCCCCATTTGAGGTCAAAGAAGGTTTGAGGCCGAAGAATGGATACTTAATTAAACCTTACAAACTTCTAGAAATTGGGGTTTAGTAAAATAAACCACACATTTAATCGAAATAAAGTCCGACATTATAGCTCAGTATGTAGAGTGTCTGTCTACTGATCTAGGGATCCCGGGTTCGATTCCTGGCATGGCCAAAAAATTTATCATTGGTGAGATGTGGGTTTTCCCTTTCACAGTGATGAGTGGTCAGGGGTCGGATGTTGTGTCCGTTCTAGATTTAAGTAAGTTTATAAGTCGTGTGCTAATATAAGCAGTCAGTTCAGAACGTGCAAGTTAAATACCTCAAATAAATGAAAAAAAATCCAAATAGTATAATATGTAATGAACATCACCTTGTCTTCGGACAGTTTTATTACCGCAACGGCGTCTTTCTACCCATCTGGGATTCGAACACAAAAACTTACCGTCTCCAGCAAAACACCCTAACACGTTGAAATTTGCAAAGGTTTTTGACCACCCGAACTGATAACGTAGCCCGTGGAAGTAAAAACTGGAGTTAAAGTTGTCATATTCGTAATTAAACAATGCTAGAGTGCAATTTTTAATATAGAGGGCTTTTTATAAAAATACAAACATATGGTGTTTTGATGTCAACGATTATATCATTTTACTATATTGTTAGTGTTATTTTATATGTGTTGAAAATATATATCAAAAGTGTCAGAATCAGGTCACATGGCCTGACATATGAATACGTGAAAGTAGATCTAGTAGATTTTATAGGTGTCGGATAATGGCCCTTCCTATGAAAAGTGGACTGTAACTAAACCTAGTCAAAATAAATTAGATGTCAAAAAGAACGTGTAAAATAATTGTTGCAATGTTCGTATAGGCCTCATTATATTGACAACACATTACTTACCTTTGTTTAAAATAAACTTTGAATTTGAATTATAGTTATAGCTAGCTGTAATAGTAGGCTCAAGTAATTATTTAATATTTATATATATTTTTTTCAATTTTGAAAATTGATTAGCCATGACAATTGTAATTTTCAACCGGTGCCTTTAACGTCGATTACAATTTTTAATATACTCTCAACTGTGATCATATTTATAAAAAGCCCAAGTTTGCAAACTAATGGACTGCCAGTGACGAGGATATCGAAATTTGAGTCTTGTCAGGATGAAATTGGGGCAGTTTTCAATGTAATTTATCATTGTTTTCCCCCTATCTTCTCTCCATGCCAAATAGGGGTCCACTTAATCTGAAACAACCTTCCTAATACCTATACCATGATAAATTCGTTAAAAAACTTGGTGCTAAACATTTGTATTAAAAATAATTATTTACTATAAAAAGTGAGTTGCAACCATTGAAGTTTGAGGAATACACGAATTATTAAATTGAATTGATTAACAAGAGTGTAAAATATAATTTCAACTGAAATATATTATTTATTTTAGCAAGAATGTGAATGATTCCTAAATGATTTAACTACCACAATTATTTGCTTTCTTAATTTTAGGAGTTCACTAATTTATCCCGCGTAGGTTGGTTAGTTTTTAATAATTAACTATAAATAATTTAGGTTAATCGTCACATATTAAAAAATAAAATGTTTTACAACATAGTTAATGTCAATATTATAAAAAAACAAAACATGATACGATAGTTGAATAGCAGAGCTCAGTAACGTCCGATTGTAAATATAGATTGGTAAACATCGGCCAATACTTGGCCCCCCCATAATCTGTGTAAACAAATCATCAATCTTTCATCTGAAAATACATGAACCACGTGGGTTATCATGGCTTTCATTTCATGAGAGATGATGCATTATAACCCCGGTAACGTCATCAGTATTCCAGAGGGGTTACCATCACAGGGTAACGAGGGGAAAGTGCTCGCTCGCTCGCTCCACGCATGCGCCAGTATATCAATTACCCGGCACACTGGTTACATTTCCAATGCCACGTACAACCCAATCGAGATAACCTGGAAATTGTGAGGTCCTACCTCCCACCCCCCCTTCGATTCACCCACTCACTCTATTCTTGGAGCCGTAAAAAAAAAGTTCGTTTGGGAAGGTTTAGACAGAAAGGTTTCACAAAGAACATAAAAGAGATCCAAATAATTGTAGGTTACACACTGGCGCGAGTGTAATCCGTAATAGAGCTCACACGCACTACATGGGCATGTGAAAAAAGGCGTCTGTCTAGAAATGTTTGGTTTTAGGGTGAATGAAAGGTTAGAAGGATCGAATCCCTGCTGGGTGTAATAAAGTGTCTTTAATTTTACTATCTCAATGTAAATAAAGGTACAATTCCTTTAAATTTTACCCTCCTCATCCCTACCTTATTAGTTTAAAATACATGTTGATGATCTAAATGGTAGTAAGACGTGGTGCCAAGAGTGCAGCTACATTTTATCCAAACAGGAGGGAGAGGATATATGCTTGTGTTTGTTACTGTTATCAAATATTTAATCACATGGGTAAGATCGTTGAGGATTGGTGCCTTAAAGAGTTACCTAATGCTCTATGTCTATGAGCTACGTTGGCTTGAGTCCCGGTGGTGATGAATACCTTATTTTCACGTGGCATGACAGGAGGTGAGGCCTAAAGAGGTTCGGAATTCACTATATTATGAGTCCAGTCTAAAGCAAGGGGTGTTTTTTTTTTTACAAACCTAGGTACATCTTGACACATTTAATTATTTTAAATTCCTTTACCTTGTGCTGTTCCCTTGGATTAGGGTTATTATTATCAGTATTAGCTTTAGATAAAACATATAATAATTTAGTTTGGACATGCACTTACAAGAAGTTCTTTATAGTGTTATGGTGGAATCACCATCTAGCATTTACCAGCGGCTTCTCTCGCATTAAACAATACATCAACAAATTCGACAACTTCAAATGCTAGAAAAGACTGAAACTTCAAGAGCAGTGTTGTTATGTGCATACGAAGGAACAAGAATAGACATCGATACGCCCCCATCTCCTCGCCATCCACACCCCAGCTCATATCACGTGCCATCTTATGTACCCACAATACCAACTGCGACAAATGCTCACTGCGACAAATGCTCACTGCTTACGCCCGGTTTTTTCGACAACATTTCGTTCGATGATTAGCTAGCATGATGGTATACTATGGTTCTCTTAAAAATAAGGCGTGCAACAGAAGTAGTCCCGTCTTTATCCAATAAATACTTTTCGAGTTTACCTGAAACAAACAAATGAACAGTTCCATTCCTTTTGTCAGTGATCTTAGACCGCCAATATGCCCTGTCCTCTGCCTCCTCCTTCAGCTCTCAGAATGTTCTTCTTTCCTTCAAGTCATCCAATATTTGAATCCTCCTTCTTCCTAAGCTCCTCTTTGCCTCAACTTTTCCTTCCATGACGTCACGCAGAAGACAGTTCCTCCTAAGGAAGTGTCCGATACAGTTTGCTTTGTACTGAAGAATCACATCCAAAATGGTTCTCTTCTCACCGACACTTCTTAGGATTTCTTCATTGGTCACCCTGTCTGTCTACCTGATCTTCTCAAGTCTAGTTGCTCAAGTTGTTTTGTAGGTATTGATAATTATATATATCAAACGTGTCCTCTGAAAACCACAAAGCTTGCCGTATTAATAAGTGAAAGTAGATAAAGTAGCTTTTTCTAGCTGTCACATGTCAATTCGTAAGAAAATTTGGGTAAAAGTGGTTTTACTCTACACAAATGAGGATGGATTTACTATAAATTTTATTATACTCTAACCATCCTTAACTTGTATTTATTTATTAAATGAAATAACTCGAATGGGTAGTAAGAAGTAGTGAAAATAAATTGTCGTCCTAATAATAATGTGGTTTCGCCAATATTTATTAACGTCAAAATACAAAGTTTTATTGTTTGGAAATCCGACGATATTTATGGTTTCAACATGTCCCAACTGTAATCACTACAATCGCAATGTTTTATTTTCTTAAAAAAGTCAGATGATCATTAAAATTGTTTTAGTCTCATCAAATAAACGACTAATTAAACTAAGATAACATTTGAAGTGTGGTTCGATTTTAATTATAATTTTTTAAGTTTATTCGAGCGCCGTGAGAGAGAGAGAGAGAAAGAGGAGAGAGGTGAAACTAATTTGAACGATATAATAATTAACAAAATAATTAATTCCTGATTAAAATTAATTGAGTTTCTGGCTGGTGAAGGCGTAATTAAATTAAATGTGCGTGATTTCAGGAGAATTAATAGGTTATTAAATGTGCGTTGAGACAAGTGCGTAGCTTATATCCGTAATGCGTGCGAGATAAATGTTAAAAAGATGAGCACACCAATTTACAAAATTAGAAAAAAGATGATTAGGCCCCTACTACAATGATATCTGGTCGAGAACCGATATTTCTATAAAAAATAATTTATATTGATGGTTTCATAAGATTTTCAATGAAACATAAATTGCTTTAACGTTTTTATCGGCCTTTTGGACCAAAAGCCTTAAAACTTCAATAAATATATTGAGATTGTTTATCTAACAGCTTTTGTGTGTGTGTGTGTTTTCTATCTCACTACACATATAAACTGTCCGTATGTTTACACTAATGAAGTGTGAAGAAGGTAAAATTTAGAGAGTATGTACCCACATTTGCATGTAACAAGAGTGGATGATCCTTGACAATGGTTCCCAAACTTGTCCATATCACCGAACCCCTCAAGCCAAAGATAATTCACCGCAGCCCCCTTTATCCTCCACTCCATACGAGGGTAAATCAAAATTACACGCACACATTTTTAGTATTCTACGTAACCCATTTCAAACTAATAAAAAGAAAAAAAGATGTTGGTCGGACAATAATGAAGGGGGGAAAAACCTAGATGTTTAAGTAAACTGTGAAAAGCGAATAATTTTTACTTGATCTGTAATTACAAACAAAACATAATTTAAAAATATAGATTTATTTCGCTAGCCCTACAAGACTCTTCGTGGACCCCTCTGCTTTAGGATAATCACTCTTAGTATAACCGGTTGGTATTGGGTCCCCTCCCTCTACGTCATCATCAAACCAGACAAGACGAGTCTGAGAGGATAAACATTTGGTGAAGAAACCTGAAATGGTCTTCAACTTAAGTGTTAAAGCCCGCAAATACATTAATTTTCAATACACAATATACATTAATTTTTTTTTGTTACCACGTCCTACCACCCGTTAAAGCTATACCCATATGCATTTATTAGGCTAATGTGTTTGGGATGAGAACGGTTGATTCTATATGAAGTGTAACCGCATTTGCATGGAGATAGAGTGAAGAACATTTAGGATAAACCTCCCTCAGTATACTCAACCGGTATTCAAACCCCGAGCTTCCCATCATCGGCAAACTAGTCTACTGATAGTGTAACGCCTTAGACCATGCGACTACCGAAGCTTTTTATTAGTTAGCTATATTACCTTGAAACATCATTTAGAAACAGTTTAGCTCTAACATGATTAATAACGTGATTATGTCACATACATAAATATGTTCTGGACAATATAAGAATTTATGGTATTTTATAAATCTTACTTATGTAGGCCTAATTAATGAAATAAAAAAATTAGGGTGTTTGTTGAAGCCAATATTTACTTAAATTAAGTGTTAATTACTTAAAACAGAAATAAAAACCCTCTTGTTTAAGTATGTCTATACTTTTGAACAAATTAGTGATAAGCTTGTCAGTTCTATTTTTATGTGAAGTGCAATGTAAATTCTGAGTTTAAATGAATGTTCAGCCAAAACAAAGTACAGCGTGTCCCAAAACTCACTGTGTACTGAATGTACTAATTGTATAGTAATGTAATAATACCGTTACACTTAACTGCTACACATAACCAGTGCAACGTGGGGGGAGGGAAACATTATGGTTATCAGACAATCATGTGGCGAATCTATTCAATTTCATTCAAATTCAATTCAAAATTTGTGGCTTTTCAGACACTCTGTATATAGAACTAAAATGAAGTTAAGTATATAATGGGTAATACTAGAATAGGCTCCAATTTTGTTTTAGCTATTAGTAGTGATTAGTGAATAGCAAATAAATAGGACCTACTAAGTTATCCACCCCCTATTTCAAATTGGAAAGTCAGGCAACCTCCGCGGATTTATAAATTTCAGATATGGATTAAATAAACTTAATGTTGCTTTTAAAAATGTAGTATTAAGTCTTGAAATGTTTTTGCCTTAATAACAACTTTTTGTTTTTATTTAAAAAGTTTGTATCAAATGTTACTATGCTCTCGACAGATATTCAAGAACTGTGATATATAATTATATAATAGCACCACGTCTTACTATCCGTTCCGGTTATAAGCCTACGTACCCTAGTGGGTTAGGGATTAGGAAGGCTTAATTTAGAGGAAATGTACCTGCATTTGCGTGTAGGGGGGAGTAAAATATCATTTAGGAAAAAACACACTCGGTGCACCCGACTGGGATCGATCCTCATTCTCCCGAGAGTAGCACGCCAGACCACGTGGCCACCGATGCGGGTCAACTGTTATACCACCATGTGAAAAATATTAAACTCTATTTTTCTATTATAACAATATTTTATTTATTTTGGCTCAAAAATATTTTGATATAAAAATTGCAAAACCGCTTGCCTTTTTCTGGCGTTCCCTACATCCCCACCTTACACAATGTGCCTCGAAATTAAATCTAATCGACTTTATCATATCACGTGATCAAAGTGTAGTGAGTGATTCACTATCTAGCTACGAACAGTCAGCGCTCCACTCTAGTTGCAGGCGGCCATGCTCTATGCTAATCAACCAATCGCACGCTGGCAAAGGAAGACATGCCGGGCAAGAAAGAAGAAGAGGAATATAGAGGGGAAATTGTGAGTCATCAGCTGGGGCATCTCTGCCCTCTTAGTGCAGGTGGTGTGTATAACGCATAAGATCACAACCCAAGATCTGTGTACACACGCATGGACACTCACTCACGCTTCGTAAAGTATGTGCAAGCAATGAAATATATGTACAGTACGTATATATACATTGTTTTTTCCTTACTACACGTCATCCGAATATTCAGGGCCATAACAAGATTTTTTTTTAGAATCACGTCTTATTAACCGTTTGGGTTATACGAATATAAACTAATTAGGCTAATGGTTTAAGGGATGAAGAAGGATATATTTATTGGAAGTGTACCCACATTTTCGTCGAGGGAGAGTGGATAATCATTTAGAAAACCATCCTCAGTACATCCAACCGAGATTCGAACCTCGATATCCTGGTCTTCGGCAGTCCGGTCTATTGCAAGAGTGATGCCTTAGACCATGCGGCCACCTAGGTGGCCGCATGGTCTAAGGCATCACTCTTGCAATAGACCGGACTGCCGAAGACCAGGATATCGAGGTTCGAATCTCGGTTGGATGTACTGAGGATGGTTTTCTAAATGATTATCCACTCTCCCTCGACGAAAATGTGGGTACACTTCCAATAAATATATCCTTCTTCATCCCTTAAACCATTAGCCTAATTAGTTTATATTCGTATAACCCAAACGGTTAATAAGACGTGATTCTAAAAAAAAATCTTGTTATGGCCCTGAATATTCGGATGACGTGTAGTAAGGAAAAAACAATGTATATATACGTACTGTACATATATTTCATTGCTTGCACATACTTTACGAAGCGTGAGTGAGTGTCCATGCGTGTGTACACAGATCTTGGGTTGTGATCTTATGCGTTATACACACCACCTGCACTAAGAGGGCAGAGATGCCCCAGCTGATGACTCACAATTTCCCCTCTATATTCCTCTTCTTCTTTCTTGCCCGGCATGTCTTCCTTTGCCAGCGTGCGATTGGTTGATTAGCATAGAGCATGGCCGCCTGCAACTAGAGTGGAGCGCTGACTGTTCGTAGCTAGATAGTGAATCACTCACTACACTTTGATCACGTGATATGATAAAGTCGATTAGATTTAATTTCGAGGCACATTGTGTAAGGTGGGGATGTAGGGAACGCCAGAAAAAGGCAAGCGGTTTTGCAATTTTTATATCAAAATATTTTTTGAGCCAAAATAAATAAAATATTGTTATAATAGAAAAATAGAGTTTAATATTTTTCACATGGTGGTATAACAGTTGACCCGCATCGGTGGCCACGTGGTCTGGCGTGCTACTCTCGGGAGAATGAGGATCGATCCCAGTCGGGTGCACCGAGTGTGTTTTTTCCTAAATGATATTTTACTCCCCCCTACACGCAAATGCAGGTACATTTCCTCTAAATTAAGCCTTCCTAATCCCTAACCCACTAGGGTACGTAGGCTTATAACCGGAACGGATAGTAAGACGTGGTGCTATTATATAATTATATATCACAGTTCTTGAATATCTGTCGAGAGCATAGTAACATTTGATACAAACTTTTTAAATAAAAACAAAAAGTTGTTATTAAGGCAAAAACATTTCAAGACTTAATACTACATTTTTAAAAGCAACATTAAGTTTATTTAATCCATATCTGAAATTTATAAATCCGCGGAGGTTGCCTGACTTTCCAATTTGAAATAGGGGGTGGATAACTTAGTAGGTCCTATTTATTTGCTATTCACTAATCACTACTAATAGCTAAAACAAAATTGGAGCCTATTCTAGTATTACCCATTATATACTTAACTTCATTTTAGTTCTATATACAGAGTGTCTGAAAAGCCACAAATTTTGAATTGAATTTGAATGAAATTGAATAGATTCGCCACATGATTGTCTGATAACCATAATGTTTCCCTCCCCCCACGTTGCACTGGTTATGTGTAGCAGTTAAGTGTAACGGTATTATTACATTACTATACAATTAGTACATTCAGTACACAGTGAGTTTTGGGACACGCTGTACTTTGTTTTGGCTGAACATTCATTTAAACTCAGAATTTACATTGCACTTCACATAAAAATAGAACTGACAAGCTTATCACTAATTTGTTCAAAAGTATAGACATACTTAAACAAGAGGGTTTTTATTTCTGTTTTAAGTAATTAACACTTAATTTAAGTAAATATTGGCTTCAACAAACACCCTAATTTTTTTATTTCATTAATTAGGCCTACATAAGTAAGATTTATAAAATACCATAAATTCTTATATTGTCCAGAACATATTTATGTATGTGACATAATCACGTTATTAATCATGTTAGAGCTAAACTGTTTCTAAATGATGTTTCAAGGTAATATAGCTAACTAATAAAAAGCTTCGGTAGTCGCATGGTCTAAGGCGTTACACTATCAGTAGACTAGTTTGCCGATGATGGGAAGCTCGGGGTTTGAATACCGGTTGAGTATACTGAGGGAGGTTTATCCTAAATGTTCTTCACTCTATCTCCANATATTTTCCTTTAGTTAGTAATCTTTAAATTTAACAAAATCGTTATCAATGACCTAATCAAATGAGGTGGTTAATTATGAGTGAATGGCGATGACCAGCTCATGGGAATGCTTTCTGTTGCTCCCGGCCACGCCTGGATGACCAGACGTTGCGTTCTATGACCAGTTTGTATCATGGCATCAGGTCGGGAAGATACGTTACTAGCCATAGCAGTGTCTAGGTACCCGAAGAAGAAATGTAAATTTAGAAAATATTGTGGCCAACCTATCATTTAGTTAAAGAAGTTAATATAGCCCAAACTTCCTCTAAAACAACTTCAACTTCTATCAAGAACCTAAATTTTACATCCCTGTTAAAGTAGTCACGGTGTTTCAGGTTCCACAATGGTGAGATCCCATTCCCTTCATTTATAAATAACTCGGTAACGAATATTGTTAAGAACTTTACCGATGTTTATTACTGAATGTCCAACTCCAGATTGGCGGGAAACATCCACAATCTCCTCGCGACAGAGAGCGGCAACGAACGCTAGTTAGTGTGCCTGCCTCCATAATAAATAAAGGCGAACGAATTTTGTCACGGCGACCTGAAAACGCTCAAAAAAGAGCCTACAAATTAGTTGCTGGTTTCCCAAGTATTTCCGCCTTCATAAAAAATCTATGAAAAACATCATCGCGGGCAGGTCTCAATTGTGGCCGTAGCCTGAGAAAGAGAGAGGAGATGAAATCTTTTTACTTACTAAGTGTACTTTTTAAGTGGAAGTTGACCAATGACCACCTTACTGCTAATAGTATGTTTCATCTGAGATTCGAATCCTAGACTCTTTACTATATCAGTTCTATTGTTCTTTCTTATGTAGTCCAAAATCAAATAATTTAACATTATTTCAAGACTTTACCGGCAGTGTGCTAAGATTGGTTTACTTATTGTAATTTAGAATGTATACATTTTCCACCCTCCGTCCAAGAAGATTATGGTGAAACTCGTTATAAATTGATTTCTTCTAACCTTACTTTAAAATTAAAACACGACAATTTTTTTAAGCTTAAGTTAATAATAATAATAATAATAATAATAATAATAATAATAATAATACATGCATTTATAATTTATTTTACTTTTTGATGAATAAATGAAAATATAAGCTATACGTTGGTATCCTTATATAAAAATGATAAATGTATCCTATTTCCATGAAATTCACTTCAATACATAATAAATGTGCTAACAGTTCCGAAGTAAGTAGCCTATTGTTTTCTGGTATTTAGTGACAAATATAAGACCTTAACGCAATACCACTTCAGACTTACAATTTATTTTCACCTATTTATATACATACATATATATATTTGTACATATACAGATAAATATATATATATACATACATTTTTTTTTGTTTAAACTAATGACCTATAATGACCTACTCCCAAAGTAATGTTTGTTACCTTTCAAACTATCAAATTACACTACTTTTTTTTTATAAACACCTAAATAAAAGTCTGGCCACAAACGCTTTGGTGCACGCAATCCCATAAAAACACTTTGCATACATTTCAAGAAAAGTTATTGGATGGGCTTAGCTTTGCATGTATCATTTAACGCTGTAAGAACGCAAAGAGAGTAAAAATAAGTTTATTGATGAGCTTAGTACATTCGTAGGTACTTGCGTGACCTACCACATGTGGAGTTGTGGAGTTTAACATTTCTTTTGCGAATACAACTATGGGTTACCTAGCTGGATATGCTTTTGTTACCAGAGTCAAGTTGAGTATTTATAGAGATATACTGTGCAGTGTGGCGTATAATTAACAATACCGATTTTTGGTTGTTTCCTCGGCAAAGTAGAGATTTACTCAGATATATTGTGGCATATAAGTAACAATACCGTTTTAATGATGTTTCTACAGTGAAGTAGGGAATTTACTGAGATATATTATAGTTTTGTGTAAAAGTAACAGTAACAGTTTGTTGTTTCGATAGCGAAATGGAAAATTTACTAAAGTTACATTGTAACGCTTAAGTAACAATAACAGTTTGCTGTTGTTTCCACAGCGAAGTAAAG
>CABFWB010003550.1:10493-35184 GCA_902151455.1 Timema bartmani | reverse complement strand
TAAAACTTTAAAAAAAAAAAAAAAAACAGTTCCCGGGTGTTAATACTTCATTGTGAAAGATAATAATTCAATTTCACCAATAATGCATAGTTCAAAGACTCGAACCTGAGACTCCACTTAGTAGGCAGACATTAAATCCGACTGAATTAAGTCGTCGGAGTCGTGTGTTCTTTTAGTTAGGTATAGCCTGTGTTCTGTGTATGGACCAAAAATATATCAGTGGTGAAATTGGAACTTGACTCTTCCATAGTGATGAATATACGTACGGGGTAATGTGTGCTGTGTCTGTTCTAAATTTAAGTTTGATTGTAAGTCGTGGACTGATACAACCAGTCGGTTCAGGAAGTGAACATTAAATTCCTCAATAAAAAATAAGATAAAGTATAATCTGCGGGTATCCCAAACAGGCAATAAGACGTGGAGCGCTAAAAATAATGCAATGGATTCCCAAACTCGGCTGTCGAAATGGCACGTCACTCGGGACTATTGTTTACAGCACATATAGAACAGAACAAGGGGTATTTGAATGCCAATAAATCTGCGGTTAGGAGGGTTCCCCCCCTTCAGCCTCGTTCGCTCTATTTGACTGTTGAATGACGTCATCTTCAAGAATGTACAACTAATAAACCCTTGAAGGATGTCCCACAGGTATAGCAGTAGTTCCAAACTGTGGCGCGCCACGCACCAGTGTAATTCAGCTGGGAGTTTGGTTTGAGGAGCCCCCCTTTCATTCCCTTCACCCACGTCCTTTTCAAAGATGACGTGTTCGGAGTACACCACTAAGTGAAGGAAGGGAGAAGGGTGTGAAGAAGAGGAAGTACTTGGAATGAAGGATAGGGAGGTGGAAGTCTCAGTGAATGTCTCTGGCTAAGATTAATATTAATAACAGCTTTTTTATTAGGATTTTTATTTTTTATTTATGTAAATTATGGTTGCAGCTTGCAATTGTCAGGTGATGTAGAGATTTATGGTTCACGCAAAAAAAGAAGAAGAAGTAAAACGTGGAATGGTAAATAAAATAATATTATAGTTTAGCTGGAGACGCAAAGATCTTAAAAGGCCAGCCACATAATTTACAGTTTTATAGTTAAGACTTGGTGCGCCTCAAGTGCGGCTCGAAATCAAATACAAGACGACACCTAACTATAGACTCACCCACCTTGGTGGCGTAGTTAGCTAACGCGCTAGTCGTGTTGAGCTTGACTGCCGAGGACGGGGAAATCAAGGTTCGAATCTCGGTCGGGTGAACTGGGAGTGAATTTACCTAAATGGTTTTCCAATCTCCCTCCACGCAAATGCGAGTTCACTTTCTCTATATTCAACCTTCCCAATTCCTAACCCATTAGCGTAAATAGTACTTAAGCGTATAACCCAAACGGATAGTAATACGCGGTGCTAAATAAAAATAACTATAAAATCGAATGGAATGAGACAGTTTGGCATATGAACTGTCCCATTCTATGTTGGTCAAGGTAGGTGTCGTTCATGTATTTAGTATAGTGCCACACTTAAGGCGTACTCAACATTATTACGAAACTTACCCTATGAATCTGGTCTGGCCCAGTGGATCAGAACTGAAATTTAATTGGTCATGTCGAAAAAGTAAACACATACATTTTACAGGAGTTAACAAAAAATCTGTTGGAAAAATCTATACATGCTTAACTATGGCCTTTTCGAAAGGAGTGCTCACAAATATAATATATAGAATCATCGTGAATTAGAATTTTTGAATGGAATATTCATTTAACTTCTATAGTATGCGTATAGCTCGAACGGGTAGTAAAATGTGGTGTTAAAATAACTGATGCTACTTTATAGAGAGAAAAACAAATAAAAATATTATAAAATGACCTCATGGAGCCTGCGGTAATTATGGTGAAGCTCTAGGGCTTCGTGGGGCACAATTTGAAAAACGCATACCTTACATTTTTAAGTCTTATACTAATTTTATTTTATTAGCTACTTAAATAACTTTTTAATTAAATAATTACATGAGCCGATAGACACGAAGTCTAAGACAAATTCGCAGGTTAGTTGGAATTCCAAGTGGTTGCATTTGAATGGTTTTCCACGTGTGATTGATCAAGGTGGTTTCCCCATCCATTCTCCATGCCTATGTGGGTACATACAATTCCTCTAAAATTACCTCATCTCTACTTATTAGTTTAAACTGTTGATAACAGTTGTGTTAAATACACTAATGAATAAATCGTACGGTGTACTGCACAGACCTTCTCGTTCCTCTACCTTAAAATTGGGATATTTACTTAAAACTCATAGGATACAATAATAAACGAAATAATCGACACTGTTGAATATGAAGAAAAAAAGAATCACCCTTCACCAAAGAGCATAAATGAGCTAGTATAATACTGTTTCAGAAACAAATTGAAAAAATAAGTGGTACACAGCACAGCACAGCAAAGACTCTCGCTTTTATCTATAGACATTTACTAAAAACGCATAAGATTTGTGAAGCAATATAATTTATCTATAAATTGTTGTAGAAACACTATACCAAAGATCATAAATGAAATAATATACACTTACCTACTTACTCTAAGGCATTAAGAACTAGAAACACTGTTACAGAAAAAATTATAAAAGAGAAATATCTTTGTCCATCAAAGAGAATGAGAATCAATTTCATTTTCAAATACCTGAATTAAAAAGTATAGGTATATATATAATACCATGGCCCTATGTTATAAGACACGCCTTAGTGTAATACATAAATTTAAGGCTTGTATATTTCAGTGTAACCAGAGTGTACATCAAGTCAGGAAGCTTGTCTGGTTCAATTTATTTATACTTTTACCTTGTGGTATGGAAGTTTATGGAATAGTTATGAGATTAATATTTCACGAATACCGCTGCAATACAAGAATAAAATATTAATTCAATGGCGGCCAGTAAAAATCAATATAATTTTTCAAAATTAAATAAATTACTTTATGACGAAGAAACATTAAAACGTTAAGTTGGAAGTTTCGAAGCCCAATGTTTAGAGTGCGTTATAAACAGGTCTAGTTAACTCCTTTCTCAATTGATTAATTAGATGAGGCTTTAATTTAATTTAATTAATTCAGCACTAAACACACATACATTTTTCTTAGCGTCTTATTACCCGTTTGGGCTGTACGCAAATGAAATAGTTAGGCTAATATGTTAGGGATGATGAGGGTTGAATTAAGAGGAAGTGTACTTGCATTTGCGAAGAGAGAGCTTGGCAAACTATTTAGCAAAAATACCCTTAGTGGACCCTACCTGGATGCGAACCCTGATATTACCGTCATCGGCAGTCCAGTCTATTACGGAGTGAAGCTTTGGATCTAGGGTGGGCAACCTGGTCGCCAAACGTGGCGAATTAGAGTTTGCCAGCTCTCACAGTAAAATAAACCTTTTTCCTGACGGCGTATGCTGGTCGTAACTTGATATATCCGGCATATCATTGGAAAATAATTAGGACCGTGGTCTACTTGAAGTGAAGCGGCATCTTTACGTAAACTGGACAGAAAAACAACTGTTCGATACATTTGAATAGTGTTTTTAAGATTTAAACGACTTCATATCGGCATTTAAATTCCTGCATATTCCAACATACATTGATATTACAAATTTAATCAAAGAAATGTACACCCTCCTGTCTCTGGATAAGCACGGACTCGAAGATGATTTGCTTTCTCTTCACAGGCTGGGATACTTGAAATTTACCATAGCTATTCAGTCACAGATTTGTGGAAATATATTTTGACCAACAACGATCTCCCATCTTTGAAATCGGGCATTTCTAAATTACCGTCCATGGTTGGTTCAACGTGGGTGGGTGAGTCAACGTTCTCTACGATGGGATTAAATCAAGTCAAGTCAAATTACAGATCTTGAACTGTCGATGTCAATTTGGAGGTGGAGCTAAGATGTGCATTGAGCTCTGATATTCAGCCAATGTTTCTGCAACTTAATAGACAAAAGGATGTTCAAATTTTGCATTACATTGTTCTACATTTTCAATTTGAAAATTTTTCATCATTTGTGCCTGAAGCAATTGTGAGTAATCAAAACGTATATATTTTGAAACTTGTTCAAGGATGCGTGTTGTTTTAAATGTTTGATTGAGATATATCATTTTTCGTTTGGTATATGGTGTAGCAAATTACATTTTTCATTCGCCACACATTGAAAAATGTTTCCCAGCTTTGCAGTTTAAACCATGCGGCCACCGAGGCGGGTCAAAAAAACTTTTATGAAACATTTGTGATATATTTGATCATTTATCAGAATATTTTGATGGAACCAAATTATAAAAGTAATAATTTTTAATTTTTTTGTAGTCAATGATTTATTTAATACCTATACCATGAATAGTTGAAATATCTTAGTCAGACAACTTTAATTTATTGCAGCATTTATTAAATAGCTTGTCATTAATACTAATCTATTTAGAATAGCTTAGGCCTTTCGCCCACGGAGCTACTCAACTGTGAATAGACTGGTTAGTGATTGAAGTCAAAAATTGATCAGTAACTGGTTGTTACTTATGTTTCGCCCAAGGTGCTACGCAAGCGTGGTGGAATTTCAATCAGTTTAGAATAATTGTCTAGCTGAAAGTACTTTCTTTGAACTTCTAGAATATCCATATTTATTAATAGAATGTCTAGTGACTTGAGTGCCGAGAAGGATTTGGTTCTCTTTTATTATTTCAGACATAAGAAAAGTGACTAAAGCAGATTTTGGATTCATCCATACAATGAAAATAAAATAAACTGCAGATGATTATCATTAATAATAATAATTACAGACTATTCATCACGGCAAAGAGACTGCAACAAACTGATGAAAAATGTATAGCTTTGTACAGAATGTCAAAAGAAAGCTACAGTGAATAGTACATTAGATGTTCAATAATTTGTTCATTCATGATGATTGAGTTTTTAACTTGTAAACCGGCTAGCAAACAGTAGTCTTGTAAGCGGACCGCTGTTGAAATACATTTGCGGGGACGCTCAAGCTACTGGTTAATAATTTAGGTTTTATTTGCGTAACTTTTGAGTAATATTTGAGAAGTTCCGTGAGTGAAAGGCTGGGTATGCAAATCATTCAATTTGGTTAACCTTATTTTTTTACAGTATTCATACATAGTTTGGAATTGATTAGTTCATATCTCTCTATAATTTTCAATCATAGAGTTAATCAAGATATCGTATCTTAAATATGAGATTTTTTCTAATTAAATGAAGCAGGATTAACACACTTTAGAAGTTTTGAAATAATATTATTCTTACAGGTTTTCAAAAAATCAAATATGAAATTTCCTCGTATTCTATATGCAAATTAAAAAACTATCGTTAAAATTTTTCTCTGCTTTCAAAGTTAAAAATAATAAAATAAAATGACACAAGTATTATTATTAAGGAGGATATGTCAGAGCTCTTCACAAAATCACACAAATATGAGTTAAAACTCATAGTTCACACTGAGTTTTATATGTTCAACTTCATATTTAAAAACATATTGAAAAAAAATAGATTATAATTCCAGGGACTTTTTTAAAATTTCCCTAATTCTCAGTTCTACCTGTCGAATATATTTTTTTTGACTTTCCCAGGGTTCCTCTGTTTTCTAGGAGCTTATCAATCCAGATGTAATACTTGTAACATAGTTAAAACATACTGTTACTTTGACATAACCTATGGAAGACGTTTAAATAATTTAAATCTTATAAATTAAATTTATTGCAGTAATCCTAATTGAGCCTAATTATCTTGTGATTAGTAAGATTATATGTACAGATTAAATATGTATTGGTAGTGTTTTTCGCTATCTTCGAGCTATTTAGGATATAGAGTATATTTAAAACATTCAAATTGACTAACTTTGATAAACAGTTTAACTCACTTTGGTGACAGCATAGTATAATGCGCTAATCTCACAGTAGACTAGACTGCCAATGATGGGGAGATCAAGGTTCGAATCTCGGTCAAGTGTACTGAGGGTGCGTTTTCTAAAGTGGTTTGCCAATTTCCTTGCATGCAAATGTGGGTACACTTCCTTCAAATATATAAACTTCATAATCTCTCAAACCATTAGCGTAATTAGTAGGCCCACATAAAAGGGTAGTACCCGAATGGGTTGTAAGACACGGTGCTAAAAAAAAAGAAAAACCTAGTTAATTGTGATGAAACATTTGTGTCCCTGTAGTAAGAACTTATATATTTGTGTTTCTATATTCAAACTAAATACTACCACCGATTTACCAAACTCTATCAATATGTCTTTTTGACTAATACTAAAAACATATTTAAAGTAAAAACTTTGTCTAGTATTAAACTAATGATACAAAATGCCCCTTTGCGTACCGATTACTAGAGCCCCGTAAAATGGTTTTATTTTAGTAAAATTTCGTTTTTTAAATCTCACTTTTCGGTGTTATTTCGTGTTTATTCAAAATTACATGTTATTTGAAGTGTTTAAGTATTATTTACATATTGAGACAATGCATACAAAATTAAAATTTACTATTGAAACGTTATATATTTGCTTTAAAATTCTTTGTCAAGTTTGTCTGCATATTTAACAATTTTGTAGCCTAAAGTTAGCTCATACTACAGCAAAATACTAATCAAATTACAGCAGGGTCAAAATTTCTGCTTAATTGCTTCTTAATTTCGTGTTTATTTAGAGATTTATTTTGTTGTTGTTGTAAAAGCGATGTCATTTCGTTTAATAGGAAAATTTCGTGTAACGAGATGATTTAGTTTTATTTAGCTTTTAAAAACATTGTAAATCATATCTAAAAACTATCAAAGGAAAAAGTACTTGATTCCATCTTGTATGGCACTTTTCACTTTATCGCGTCTCACCATTTTTACGGGGCTCTACTGATTGCTAAGGCCATCTTGCGACAGTTCAATTAAGTTTTGCTTATTTATATAAAATAGAGGTTTTTTATATCATATTAAAAAAATTAAATTAAATTATTTTCAAAAATTATTAAATAATATTCCATGGCGTAAACCCGCAATCGAGCCATATCAAACGAGATAACTCCATATGTTGGTTAAGATAGTGCCAACTTTTGCGGATAGAGGGTGCCATGTGTTAATCACGGCGAACCATTCTACCGCTAATCTCAGTTTTCTAGACCGGAAAATTCTTTATTCAAGTAGCTCCTCATTTATCCTCACGAGGCTGAGTTTGACACCGTTTCAGACCCACTGATTCAAAGAAAAAATCTGGAAGCACTGGGTATCGAACCCAGGACCTATGGATCTGTAGCCATAAACTTGATCACTAGACCACAGAGGCCATATAATTATTATCTTTTAAGAGTTCTGGCAAACTAATATAACCTAAAATTAAATTATCTACTGCTCAAATGGAACCCTGAATTTTAAATACATTGATCAGTTATCAAGCTCCTGAACTATTTGTATTTTTTGTATAAATTACTCGTTTTTTAGATATTATGTTTAATTTACTAACATTTTAATGAAACTAACACTAGAAAATATAAATTTTTATGGACCAGAACCTAATCAAGAACCAAAAAGAACAGTGACTTTTATTTTTAAAGAACCAGAACTCTTAACGTTTTGGTTGAAGAACCAGAACATAAACCAGAACCTATAAGTATTTCGGTTCGACTCCCTGAGCTCACAATACTGACTTGATGAGCTATTTTCTGACGGAGACATCTTCAAATATTAATCATATTAAATGAGATCGTAGCAAATTATGAAATTTAAATGGATTAATTTTCCCATATCAACTGGAAGAGAAATGGAAATTTGTACAAGGTAGACATTGGAATTAATTTTTACTAAAATGATCAATGATAATGTCACGCAAATGAAGCACGGATAATGTGTACTTCAGCTGCTACGACCTTATCAAGTCAAAGTTATGAAAAAAAGAAGAAATATATATTTAAATGAACTCGATCACTGTCAGATCTTTGCTATCACGGTTTGTTTTACTTTTTATAACTTTGTGTTTCCCTAGAAAAAAAATAATAATAGGAGGGGATAATCTTTCAAATTAGTGGCACATACCCTCACTTTTTTTAGAAGTTTAATTTTGTCCTGCGGTGATCTTTTAATTTCCTGCCCACTATATCAATCTGTTCCCTCTCCCTAGACATCAAACCAACCCCCTCACCCTGCTCTTCCTTGCTGATTTTTTTAAAACCTTTTTTAATATACGTCAGTAGCATGTGAGATGATATCTAACCCCTACACCAGCTGTACTGATAGGGTCCTCCCCGTATATCCCCTAGTAAACTAAACCACCCTTCTGTTTTTAGAAGACACTGAAATGGTCGATACAAGACCGTAAGGTCGTGGTGGGTGTAGTGTTTCAATGGTAACCTGAGCCTTAGCTGGACTATTTGTTGAAAACTAGATTTGGTCAACTCTAGTGAAGATGACCAGAATTGTATTGGTTTTGATTTCTAAGAACGCTAAAGGGATACTAGAAGAAACGGACTTAGTCCAATTTTCATTAAAAGAAAAACTAATACATATTCTTTAATGTATCTATGAGCTAGGTCATATTATCTTCAGTTGTTACTTTCAATAAATATTAACAACCGGCCTCGTGATAAAGTGATTACAGCCCCTGGCAGCTTACCTAGAGGTCTCGGTTTCGATTCAAGGCTGATACCGGGGGATTTTTCTTGAAAAGGAAATAATTCCCTTATCTTAGCTATATGGTAAAATGAGAGATAATATTAAGGAATCAAAGAAGAAGCTACCCACTTCGTTAGGCACGCGGACGTTCAGTACCGTCTTGTATGGTGTACTGGCAACGAAGAGGTTGAGATTTGAATCTTGGCAGAGTGTATTAATGGGGCTTTTCTCAAATGATTTTCCAGTCACCTCCTTGGAAATTTGGGTACATATCCATTAGATCTCCCTAATCCCTACTCCACTTGTCTTAAGATTCAAAAAGCCCCTATGGGTCTGATGAATAAAATATCCACACCCATGGCTCAATGGTTAGAGTGGTTGACTAGTAGAGGCATTGGTCTAGATGATGAAGATAGACATTTATTATTTTTACAAGAGATAGTCATGATATTAAAACCTTTAGTGTAAATAATTATGAAGAAAGCACAAACAAAATAACATATAATTTGAGATAAACTTGACAAACCTGATTTGTTTATAAGTCTGAGATTTTAATCCCAACTGACAACACAAATAAATTTCTCAGTGAGGTTTTTCCATTCTCTCTACAAAAGGACGCTGGTTCATTTCCTTAAAATTCATCCATTATATAAGGTTCTCTTGGGTTTGATAGATGATCTAAGTCACTGATAGCTACTGACTGGCATCAGAGCTAAGCAAATACACAATAATTGAGTAAATAGAGATACGGCGTATATACATTTTACTATAGTCTGGTCTGGCTCATCGCTAGTGGACAGGTCTGGGTTCGAATACTGATAAGGCGTACTAGGATATTTTTTTACTAAATTATTTCTCACTCTACCTGCATGGAAATTTGGGTGCATTTCCTCGATATTCTACCTTCCTTCCATACCTTAGTTGTGTAATACCATGTAAATAGCTTGTACAGATAGTAAGACGTGGTGGATTAATTAATTAGTATACATATATGTATATATATATATATATGTATATATATATGTATATATATGAGTTGGGACACATGAATTCTTGAATCCCTCATACCTTAAATACCCCTAATCGAGAGATTCAAGATTTGTAAAAATCTCTAAAGGTATCTCAAATATAAAGTGTCAAGACTTTGACTCAAATTAACGGTTTTAAGCAACTGGTAAAATTATATGGGTTTGTGTAGTTTGAAAAATAAGAGTCACAAATAAAAGACAAAATTGTGTTAATACAATTTAGTTACATACAAAGTGTTCCTTTTGTTGATTATGACGTGATAAGCATAACGAACAAGATATCATTTGTCAGAGGCATCAAGCCTTAAACATTACTTTTTAAAATCAAATTTTAAATATTTTCACTTTAACCAACCAAAATTGTACATTTTTAAAGATTCAAGGATTCGTAATTGGATTTGAAAGTTGAAAGAAAATTTAAGATTCGAATTCAACACATATACACAACACAACACAATACATATATACATATATATATATTCAGCATTATAATAAACACTGACGAAGTAAACGAAAACTATAAATAAAGCATAGTTTGCAATAAGCCTAAACAAAACAATTTAGCCCACTTTGGTGGCAAAATTGTCTAAGGTGCTACTCTTGTAGTAGACTAGACTGCCAATGACGGGGACTCGAATCTCGGTCGAGTACACTGAGGATGGTTTTCCAAAATGGTTTTCCACTTTCCCTCCACGCAAATGCGGGTATACTTCAACTAAATATAAACTTCCTCATCCCTAAAATCATTAGCGTAACTAGTAAATATGCGTATAACCCAAACGGGTATAGTAAAACGTGGTGCTAACAAAAATTATTTCTATAATTTGAAACAAATGTTTAAACTTATTTTAAAAATCAACAACTTTATATTGTAATAGCTGTTTAGATTTGCTTACCAAATCCTTGACATTTTAGCACTGTGCCCTACACGGTTTTGATTGCTATTCATCCCGTCATTATCTACGCATCAATAAATACAAACTATTCAATCACATGTGTGTCTGCAATATAGAAACAGGAAATGGGTATGAGGGTAAGGGGGGATGATAGTGGTGTTGGGAGAGGAGTGCATTGCTGCCTGTTTGAGTAACTTCGGGCCCTTTATAAAGTGAATGTCAATATTTGGAGAGACAAAGCACACTGTTACGTCGAATAAAGGGTTATATCCACACCGACGAACAGATAAAGAATCCACAAGCACATTAATGTAGTCTACTTCAACGGAGCATAGGGTGTATTTACTGCCTTCAATTGTTTGTTTTTGATTTTAGCATTTCAATATGACCAGAAGATCTAATGAAAATTGAGAAATACTTTTGTCAAGGCTTTCCAAAACTATGTAGTATTTCTTTATTTACTTTTGTTTTGTTTGATTTTACTGGATGTATTAGAATATTGTTTAGTACACACGTTTGAATTTAATTGCAAATTTTTAAAATACACTTCATAGGCACAAGGGTAAAATCCAAAATATAATCTCACCAGTATTTAACCTATTAACACATGGTTATTATTAATTTCTTAGGTTAAGGGAGGGAATTGTAATATGAAGTAAAAGGACGAACCCATAAAAAATATCTGCTAAGTAATTTTAGTCATTGGCAAGTGGTTAAAAAATTAAGTTGTGATTGGCATTTAAAAAAGGGAAAATCATTTTTTAACGTTTGGGCCACCCGCATTGGAGGGAACGCGGACTAAAGCTCAGGATAATCTAGTCTGATTTGTATGTGACAGGGAGATCCTTGTTTGAATCCTTGTTGGGTCTGTTTTTCCTAATCTGGTTTTCTAATCTACTCCCACGCAAATGCGGATTCTTTTTCCACTAAATTCTATCTACCTCATTATTACTTCATTAGTGTAAATATTCGAATAACCCGGTGGTTGAGTATGAACACATGCACACCAACACAAACTCAATGAAAGCTCTGCGGAAATTTTACTTCAGCCGAGGTGGTAAGCTCTGTATAAAACAAAAGGATATTTTTAACTTGAGGGGTATACATTTACTTTTTTAGCATTATTTTACAACCGAAGCCTGTCGGAAGCTTTCCCATCCAATAGCCGGGAATTATAGAGATAAAGAATGGGTTGGAGGCGAGTGTATTATATCCACAGCATTGAAATTCGATATGAATCGATTTTAAAACTCTCTACGCAATCCCCTTATTTCATGCGACCCTCCTTTCAAGCCTCTACCACCTTCTCCCTAAACATGTGCGATGCTTGAAACACTGTTGACGTGTGTTTAAAATTGGGAAGTGATCAAGATGGATTGAAGCTGTGTTCTCACTCTCTCTCTGACTGCCTTTCTCTCTTTACTTAGTATTGAACTTTACGTTTGTTATCATCTCATGAATTATTTATGATGTTCGCGTTCCTTATATGCCGCTGTTCCGTCGCCCTCCCAAACTTCCTCTAGCTTCTATTCGATTCATCCCTTTAAAAAAAACCTCCCCGTAATATTTTAGTCACATAATTTTGACAGATTCAAAACAAAATATTAACATTGATAACTGTTTGTTACAATACATCTCAGCCCAGTTGGTAGCACGTTTATCTACTGAGCTGAGGGTAAAATGTTCAATCCCCTGCATAGTCGAAATATTTATGTGTTGGAATTGGGTTTTCCGCGTTCACAGTGATAAATTAACGGCAGGAAGACTGGGTGTTTTTTAAGTTCTAGAATTAAGTTAGTCTGTAATTTACTTCAGTTGTAAATACTTCACAAATAATCAAAACATATTTCATAATTAAATGAATTTGAAACTAAAATTGAATTTTGAGACATTCGTCAGCGTGGTTTTACTAGCCAGCAAGACCAACGACAAGTACAGTGGTTGAAGGCTCAATTCCATGCTCTGAATAAAACATCATTTAATCGTCGTGTGTGAGTTTGTGGTTTATATTGCATTTCTTGGCAGTAGGTGTTTGTCAGTTTGTAAGCCGATTACTGAATTAATCTGTGTTGGGAAAAAATCACCTTAAATTTTACGAAAAGGAAACAAAATTCTAGTTCTTAGGGTTTTAGTGTTTAGTTTAAAAACATGTGACGTCATAAGTTAAGTCATAATAATTGTGTCTTAATGGAGAGCTTTATAAGTTACAAGATCTATAATTGTTAATTTTTGATTCATGCACAGTTAATATAATAAACTTAAAATATTGTCCACAATCTGCATTTGTTTGTTTTATTTTTCAGTGCACAATGCTTTACTAACCATCTGGTCTATTTATATGTTTGCATCATTGAGATAGGAACGAAGACGGTAGAATTTAGAGAAAACTTACCCAAATTTGTGAAGGGGGAGAGTTAGAAATTGTTAAAGATAAACGTTCTTTGTCCACTCTTTGAAATTGCATGGTCCTATCTATCTTAGATTTTACTATTAGCATGTTTCTCAACTTCAAGTAAAAATAGATTTAAAAAAAATGTAGTTTAGTTTGAATCGCGTGGAAATGCTTTTCTTTTATAAAATAAATTTATATTCTAATATAATGTTTAAGTACTCCTTAAATTGAAGCCTATTAGTAAAATATTACCAAATGAGATTGTAAAGTAATTCTAATATAAAGAGGTCACGGGGATGAATTACAAAATATAATGTATTTAAAATAATTAGGCCTATTCCCGTGGGTTTCATATTATTTTTAATGTTCAGTGGTTTGATAAACAGCCTATCTAATCTGGAGTATAAAAAATCTATTTACTATTTAAAAATAAATTATTTATAAAAGCATGGCAAATATAATCAATAAGGGAACGTTAGTTAGTTAAATAACGTTTTAGACTGTGAATGAAATAGGGTAAAGTTAGATAAATTTAACGTCGCATAGTTGATTGGTGGTAATGATATTGATCCGTAGTCACGTAACACTCTTATTTATATGGATAAATATGAGCACAGCTGTTTTTATGAGTATACCTAGTCTGTTTCTAAGTTTTCAAGAGATAAACTTATATTTGTTGGTAACAAGCTATATCTCATATCGACACTACTTATAAAACAAAGGGTCAGTATGTATGTCTGTTTCCTCAGATCTCTGTAACCGCTTAACTGATTACAATGCAGTTTCTTTTATATTAACTAGATTTTTACTGGGATGGTTTTAGGAAAGTGATAAAACAAATTAAACAAATGAAATCAATGTCTTTCAAAGATTTTTGCATTAAAACGCACGATCAATGATGAATTCTCATAGTGAATGTAGAATTCATCTGTATAACTTGATCGCCAGATCCAAAAAGAAATTATGGAATACATTTCAATAGTAAATACAAAGATAAATCGTATTTTAGTTTATTCGGTTGTTTTGAATCCAAAAACTTTTATAAAGATGTTTCTGTGCCTATATGTTCGCTTATAACTATAGAACTTCTGAATAGATTTGAATGCGGTATTTTATTTAAATTATGTTTAATTTATCTAGAAAACTTACAAGCTATTTAAAAATTATTCATGTATTCAAGGAACTGAGCAGTGACGTTAAAGGTGAGGCAAAAGCAAGGACTGCCACAAGTACATCTACTGTTATAACTTCAGGAAAAAACAGACCCGACTATATATTCGGTGATAAGTTCGGAGATTCTGGATTCAAACAATGAACCACAACTGCATGCAAGTGTAGATAAACATATATTACGCGGCCCATACGTACTTTTGAATTGATAATTTCCGTGCTTGCAGAAAAAATTATACAAAGATCTTTCAAAGAGCTACGTTGACGGGTATAACGGATATTCCAAATACTGTAGACGGAATCCCGAAGATGGAAGGTGCTCGGCCACGCCCGTTCTTGAGAATTGGAGATAGACTATTCGTTGTGTGGTTTCACGAAGCCTCGTCCTGTTGAGTGTCTTCTATTCCATCATTAGTGTGAAGCTATGCAGTTTTATAAAATTAATTAAGTATGTAAGTAAGTAAATCAATAAGGGCAGTGATCAAATGCGTTTAGTATTAACTTGACCAATGAAACCGAACAATTTCAGTTGGGACTTTTCAAGGTGTTCTACGTTTAGCTGTCCATCTAGAAAATTGACTAAATTTCTAAATGGACAACTATATATATATAAAGTATTTTTACATCAAGTAATGTTACTGACGTCCCTAACAATTAACCATTAACAATCTTCTTTAAATTTTTCTTTGAAGATCCCTTTTCAAAGGCGCTTACTTACAATGAGGATACTTCATAATTTGCAAAGAAAATTAAGAAATTCCAGTACCGAAAGCAAGGTGTTTCTGTCGATGATTCCCAAGGAGAATTGAAGGGCGATATCCTCATCCAGGTATATATCATACACCCGAATAACACCATGTGTTATTATCTGAGAATGCGGCTCCATTTCCTCAAATATCGAACTTGATTTGAAAACTTACGTACCGTGAATCATGTAGCCCACGAGTTCTACCAATTAGTTTGCAAAGCTCTGTGACTGTTAGAGGCTGACTCTCACTGGAACAGTAGTTTAGCAAAAGCCACTTTGTGTCACTTTTCTTCCTCACTCAGATATTCTCTCTCCATTATATAAACATTTTTCACACCTGCTTCGGTGGCCGCATGGTCTAAAGCATCATTATCGTGTCCAACTAGACTGCAAATTACAGATAGTTCGGTGTTATAATCCCTGTAGGATGTACTGAGGGTGGTTTTTCCCAAAATTGTATGTTTACCACTCTTCCTCCACACAAATGTGGATAAACTTCTTCTAAATTAAACTTTTCTCATCCCTAACTATCGTAATTAGTATCTATGGGTACCCGAATAGATAGTAAGACGGGGTGCTAATAAATAAATGTGGTTTCCAAGTGATAGATCCTCTCACACTTTGGCTCGCCCACATGGAAGACAAGTTGGAATATATTGAACATCGAATCAAAAGAGATTAATCTGTACACAATTAGGACTTCAATTAAGATATTTTAAATGCAGCTTAATCCAATCCAACCAAATTGTAAGGTATCTCGGATAAGACCGTAAAGGAGTTGGGTATTCATCTACCCAACAATTTGCACTGATTTATATTCTATAAAGACTAGTTGAGAGCGACAACAAACGGTGAGCCATTTCTATTACAAACTTTTAATAAAAATAATCCTCTATTAAACACAGATAAACTTACCGTATGTATAAAGGTGTTATAGTTTTCGATATCCTGTAGGAAAAGTGTTCTTTTAAGATGGATCTGAAGGCAAAGGAAATGCTTTTACAATTAATTTTATTCTTGGCTAAGCCTAAATTTAAGGAATGTGTTCCCTTTGCAGTGGCTTCATTAGGTACAACCATTAATTTGTTAGAAGGGGGCAAAACATCGAATGAAACATTTAAATTACCTTTTTATTTTGCTAACGACCAAATTGCTGTGTGCAAAATATTGAAACAAAGTTTTACTTCAATATTACTGCAAAACGTATCTCTTGCATCATGGAATGAGAGTACGATGTCGTAAAATACCTCAACTGAAGATCCAAACAGAACTCTTGAGAGATCTCAGAAGCAACAATGTGCTCATAGGCGGCGTAACCGTATTGTTCTCAGAAGACTTACGACTAACTCTACCGGTCATTCCTAAAATATCTTATATATTCCCAGAAGTTTGTGAAACTTTCCCTGTTAATCAACATGCACATTCATCAGTGTGAAGATATATATTGCTAAAATTCGGCAATTGATTCTTCACAGAGCATGAAAGCAAGGTGCCCTTGAATATCTCCCTGATATGCATCGTGGTCAAGGATAACGAGGGTTTAGTACTTTTATTCATCTTGATATACGTCTTCTGAAAACCAAGCCTCTTTAGTGGTTCCAAGAGCAAGCGATTCTCTCTCCAAAAATGAATCGGCTGATAAAATTAACGACTGTATTTTTTACCTGTTCCAAGAGCCATTCAGCACTTACCTGTACATAGGCAATACATTGCCTTATTTTTTATTCCCTTAGTCTATTCAGTATACCCATTCATTATTTTCAAATTTGAGCAACCCATAATTTTTATGCTTAATTTGAACCCACCCAAACTGTGTAATGGGACTCCGCTTAAAGGTAAACAGTCTGCAAAATTTTATTATAGAGGTGATTGTCATGACAGGTTGCACTATGGGAGAATGGGTCTTGAAACCAAGAATACCCAGTCCAATATTTATATTCGTGCAATTTTCTATTATTGTTTGCCATGCGATGACCATTAACACAGCAAGAGAACAAACGATGAAGATGGCAGGCTTAGATCTCCTAAGGCAAGTCTTTCTCATTTGGACAAATGTGATGTGCTCTCTTGATTGTTTTAGCAGTGACCCGTAAATGTTCTCTCCTGATGATAAAACTACTAGCGTCGTTTACAAAGAGGCCTTTATTTAAATTAATAACTTCATTTACTTTAATTTAAAAAAAATGCTCTGGGTCCAATCTTAAAACGGAAACAATTACTGGTACACTACATTGAATCTTTTGATTATGAATAAACATCTTTTATCAGCTCCAAAGTTTTTCATGGTAGTTTCTACTTAATACGTTATGTGATTTATTTTCTTTGCTGACAGTTAAAAACTCTATTCTTAGAAAAGTTATTGTTTTAATGAACATGTTTTTAAAATTGACATTAACGCGAACGAAGCTGTGGGCAAAAGCTAGCGTGTGTGTATATTAATAGATCCCACATTTCACTGCAAATGACAAAAGGGAAAGCTTGCATATTGAAATGAAAAATAAAAATACACGCGTTAAGTAACATATGCTGGAAAAGGAAAATGAGGGTGCAGGGGGATAATTTTTTTGATGGCGTTACGAGTGGAAGTGGTAAAGGGAGGAACCAAACATTTACTAAAAGGGCGCTACGTAATTAATGAACACTCCTTAACACAATTTCTTTGCGCTGTAGAAAAAAAAAAAGAAAAAAAGGTCAAAGGCATTTCAATTATTTTTAATTGATAACTTCAAAAAGGAGTTATTTTAGTAAAAACCAAGTTAATTATGCTCGTTAAAAATACTGAAAACATCAATAAAAAGTATGGGCTTTGGAACAATTTGTTGACTCTTCCAGTATTAATATCGATTACTTTTCATTTGACCGCTATGCTACAACCATGAAAGTTCCATCCACGTAGTTCAATGAGTTCCAGCAAGAGACGGAGAAAGAGAGGGTTAAATAAAGAGAGTAGAGAGTCAGAGAGCGCGGAATTCAATGCGTGGACACGCACTTTCCCCTCGGCGAGGGGTGGAGGAAACCTTTCTTTCCCTCTGGTCAGCCTACGGGCCTAGCCATTGTCCGCCCTCGTGGACACGCACTTTCCCCTCGGCGAGGGGTGGAGGAGACCTTTCTTTCCCTCTGGTCAGCCTACGGGCCTAGCCATTGTCCGCCCCGCTACAAGCTTCAGGTCTCAATTAAACTCTTTCTACGGCCTTTCCCGGCACAATTTTTCTGGACAGCTTTTCCCCTCCAATTATATTCTATTTCTATCACCTCTTCCCCACTCCCCCCTCCTCCTGTTTCTGCCATCTCTGCCACCGTTTACATCCCTTATATGCGTTCCGTTTAAAGAGGATGGTTTTGGTGTTGACATCTTTGTCATTAAATTTGGCGGTGAAGTTTTATTTTTCCTCTTTTATCAATATTTAAATACTGATAGTAAATAAATCAGAGTACGTTAATACATTGTTTTATGGTAGAGATAGGTTGAATCTTATTTTTCTCAAATCCAAATCTAAAATTTTCTTTCGAATTTCGAATCCAAATCGAATAACAAGTCCTTAAAAATTTACAATTTTAGTGAAAGTGAAAATATTTCCAATTATATTTATTTGGTTTGTCATGTCTATTAACATCATAAATAACAAAGACAACACATTTTTAGTAAATTAATTATATTTACACAACTTTGTTCGTTTTTGTAATTTTGTTATTCTTTCAACTATACAAGTCTATATAATTCATATTACCAATTGACCAACATTGTTATTTCAAGATAAGGTTCAAATAATTGAATTCGAGAAACTTTTTTGAAATTCTACACATCTCTAATCTCTCAAATAAAATAGTATTTGAGAGAGTGAGGATTATAGTGTCTTATCTCTATTTTATTATTATTAGGTGTTCTGTATCACTATAGGTCCATTCCTTTTGTCAGTGAACAAAGACCATAAATGCACCCTGTTCACTGCCTCCTTCTTCATGTCCCAGATTTTGTTTCATTCCTTCAAGTCATCTAATATTTAAATATACCTTAATATTTAAAAAAACACATTGTTTTAAAATATCTACCTAAATCGACTTAAAAAGGTCCAAAACCACAATTTATTTCAAAAAGATCAATAATGATTCGTAAAGTGAACTAGCAGACGCCTATTTCTCTTTATTTTGGGTTAAAAAGAGATAAGCGCTAATTAGAAACACTCAAGAAGAATTTGAAAATATTAATAAATATAGATTCTTAAATGAAGATATTTATAGTAGAAATATGCACAAATCCGACGTACCTATTTAAGCACAAACTATTATGATAAACAAACTTAATTTTAACTATAATGAGGATTGTTTTAATTTGTGTCAACTATAAAACTTCCATTTGCAAATGATGGAAATATTTCAATAAACTAGTATGAGTTCACCGAGTTGAGAATCTAACTTAAAATTATCCACGTAACATCTTTGCAGTAGCCACAACATCATTAATTCCAATGAATTTAAACGTATATTGTATTCACTTTCAAAAAGGCTTACTGAAACTAAATTTCTATATTTGCATTTTAAAGGCAAAGCTAGGGAAATGCACAGGTGTGAATTTTTACAGTTTCTAAGGATGTTTATAAACCAAATTGAATTTCTATATTTATTTTTTCTATTGGTTTCAAATAAATCTGACAAAATTATGATTAAAACATATATAAATCAAATAAACAATTATTTAGTAACCTTTGAAGTTGTGGATATCTACGGTATTATGTTAACAAGTAGAACCAACTTGAAGTATATTTCATGATTAATTACTCAATTTTGAATGGATTCTTTGACCTTTTCGCTTGATACCAAAGATATCAAAACAATCATTCACGTTAAAACATTTCCTTTTGAAACCACTCCCCCCATCCAACCTCTACCAAATGAGAGATTGATTATTACGTCTTATAGTCGAAATGTGACGCGCTGTTGACTTTCAGCGTGCGTATGCGGTACAACCAAAGGGATGTATTAATCCATCATATATATTTTATTGTAGTGTCTTTTAGACGCTCCATTCTTCCTGATGGGATATAAATCAAACTGAAGACAAAGTATGGTGCTAGGAAACACAAGGACATAAATGGGGTAGGAGGGATGTAATACCTCACCCTCCTTTCCCCATCCACCAAAAATATGGACATATATACGTATTTAAGTGCTACACTACCTAACAACCTCGAAGAAGAACCAGTTTCGCAGTCAACTTTTTGTACGTTTTTTTGGTGCCAATGTTTGTCGCTCCATCTTTGCTTGTCCTGATTTATCCTTCGTCTGATCTTTATAGCTGTGTGATGTATATCCCATTGATCATAAAGACACCCCTTGGGAGTAATGCCTGATGAAGTGATGGGTAAGGAGGTATGAAAAGGGGTTGAGAGTGGGGNGGGGGGGGGGGGGGGGGGGGGGTGAAACTCTAAGCTTGCAATCGTGTAATAAAGTGAGACGGGGAAAGATGAATTGCAGGGATACGATGAGGGTTAAGGTTCCCCTACACCCCTTCCCCCCATTGAATGAGAAGGAGGAAAAAACTTACGGGCGATGGGAGGGATTCACATTTTATTGATAGTGAATTGAGGCTCTTCTAATAACTGATGTGTTTTGCAATAAATAAAAATATATCGCTATAAATAAAGATAAATGGATATTCCGTGGAAGTATACCACAGATCATTACGATCTCCCTCCTGCCACTTTTTATTTTTATGAAGTCTATATAATGCTTACGTGGAGGCCTTACTGCCCATCTTGTGAGGAGAATGGGAGTGGCTTTAAATGACCGCATTACATTATAAAACAAACAAAAAATCAACTAAAATTTAATTCGACAAAAATTTAAAAATAAGTTAGCTTCATATGAAAAAATTATTGGGTAAGTGATACAAACAATTTTTTTTTAAGTGACTGGAATATATATATTCAAGAATTTTTTGTTCATCTTCGTCTACATTCTTGTAGAAAAAAATAGCATTCTCATAAGTCTGTTGTTGTTTTTTTACTGAATATTGCGCCTTGAACAAAAATTACTTAAATTATAAGATAGGCTATTGTTGTGCTCAAATAACAATAAACTTTCGCAAAAATTATTCTCTCTTTTTCCCACCACGTCTTAGGATACATTCGGGCTACATATACACTGATTACTCTAGCGGAATAGGGACAAGGAATGTATCATTTTATAGGAAACGTTCCCGGATTTCATGTAAGAAGAGTGGAAAATTATTTAGAAAAAACAATCTTCGGTACATCCTACAAGGATTCAAATCCCGATTCCTCAGTCACCAGCACAGGATTGACTCGTTAGACCATGCGACAATGTGACCACCAATGAGGATACAAAAAAAAGTTTATAAAAACGCCAATTCGAAAAGGTTCTAAAAGATTGAAGCTCTAATGAGCAAACCCGCTCTACAATACTATTTAATTATATTCCCTTTAAGTCATCCTACTATTATAAATAATATATTCGGCTTATTTTTCTGTTGGGAATCGAGATTCACGAAAAAGTCAAGTTCAAAATTTAAAAAACTTATTTAGTTATTTGACATTTTGGCATTTCGAGTCAAATCAGTTTAGTAGCAATACCAATTTCTTTCTCAAGGCATACTCACCTTTTTTAAAAATTATATTCTCTCTTATACTTCCATTCAATAAAATGTCAATATTGAATACCAAATATCTTCTCTATTTATTTTGACAGCTTCTCAAAAGAAACAACATGGCCGTACAAAGAAATGAAACCTGGCCAAGTTATTGATCATAATGCTGAACCAGTGACCTATTCAAAGGTTAAAAGAAAGAGAAAAAAAAACAAATTATTCAAACATTTGTTTCCAGTCAAAGGATCTGTCGTTTACTTTTTAGGGCATAATTTTGTAATCGATTTTTATTTTAAATGGAACGAAATACTCGAGACACAAATAAATGTCTGAGACTCCCTGACAGGACATTTTGAGATTGTGTTTGGGGAAGGGATGGGGAAGTAGTAAAGGCGTTGGTGGTGGGGGGAGGGGAGGGAGGATGGAAGGAAACAAAGAAACGTTAATTTCCTGTTCATGTTATCACCAGCCACTCACTCAGAGCGCTGCGTCCGTATTCCGGTGATATCACCGCCCTCAAGTTTATTAACGAGTGACGTAAAAATTATTAGCTAATGAGAAATTTGAAAATATTGTTCTTAGTTTAAATTAAAAATCACTAGCGGAAGTGTATGAATCTTCCCGGAGGACAATTGAAGTGAATTATAAAATTTTACACTTCAAATATATCTGGCTTTAATTACTTATTTAATAACAAAATGTTTTACTGAGCTATTCTTTAACACAAAAATACTATGCTTTAAGGCTAAATCTAAGTGTTAGGGTGAGGTGGGCTGTTTTGAGTAAATACAACAGCATTCCCGTGGAAAGAGGGTGAGAAGCTATTTATGAAAGAATGCCCTCAGTGAATTCATGTCCAAATCTCTAAGTCACCAACAAATCCTACCAGATGAAACTTACGTTTAGACCACGCGTCCACCGATGTGGGTCTATGTTAACATGAATATAAGTTGAATGTAAAAAAATAAGCTCATTATAAATTATATTTATCTAACTCTAATTAGAAGAAATAAACTGTTTTGAACATATTTATAGGGGTAATATTAATGGCATGTCTGGGCTACATCAATCTGTAGATCAATTTTCGGAAAGATTAGCTAGGAATAATGTACCGTTGCCCAGGGGATGCCCGAATGTATTAATCGTATATCCTTTCCATGTCCCGATGAGGTGAGAGTGTGATGATAAATTTAACGGGGGGAAGCCAATTAAATTCCCCCCCCCAACCAACTTAAACCAAATTTACCAAACCCTGGTGACCATGGGAAATATTTCCCTTTTGAGGAAAATCCCCCCGTACCAGCCGAAAATCGAACCCGGGACCTCGTAGATCAGCAGCCAGGAGCTCTGACCACTATACTACGAGGCCGATTGTTTATAAGGGTGGTGGGATGTTATGTATTAAAACATGGCTAAGATTTTGTTACCAGCTAACGGAGTGAGAGTAGGATATTGAGCAGGGGAAGAAATAGACTCCACAAGGACAACATAGTCGTTGAGGGTAACAGTAATAAACAGTTTCCTCTCTGGCGCCATAACTTTGCCGCGATGGAAATCCAGAGAGTTAGTTTATAGAGCCTGCCTCCCGAGGGAATACACCCTCCTCCTTCTCCTCTGCCGCTTAACCTTCCACCCTTCTAATTCGTCCAAGATAAACATAGCTCCTCTAGTCAAGAATTGATTTCTACGAAACCGGGATGTCTAGGATAGTAGGATACTGAACCCTACCATCCAGTAAATAGTGGACGTCTGGATAGTACAGTAAAATAATAGGTGCAAGCTCATGTTTTAAACAGAATTTATTTTAATTCATAAAATAACCAACGGATCTTTATTAAAGGTCTCTAAAAGACCAAACGTCAATATCATATAGTCTGGTTGTTCTACGTGACTGGGATGGATGAGTTGAGGGGAAGGGTATGCCACCAGTCAGGTGTAATAAAAGGTGATATTTACTAAATGATTTACCCCCTACCCCCTCTTTATCCACGCGAATGTAGGTATAGTTAAAATATGTTTAGTGCAGATAGATATTAAATATGGTGTCTACTCAACTTGACCAATGAAATTCTCGACATTTTCCCCGATCATTTCCTAAAATTCCTGATTCAAAAGTATGTCACACCCTTCTTCCCCCCACCCCTGTTTTTTAAAGAATTTTTATGAATAGTAATAAGTTTAAAAATTTAATTACAAATCATATTTTTTTTTTATTTGGATTAACATAGTCTATTAGGAATTAGAAAATTAGAAAACATGTTACGCAGCTAGAATAAAAACACAGTTTGAATCAAATTGTAATTTACTGATTTAAATGATTATTATGTTTCATATTTTGAGTAAAATATCATATTAACATTTTCCCGTTGTTTTTTTTTGTAATTTACCAAGTTCCCGACTTATTCCCGTTTTTTTCCGACCACTTCAAATTCCTGGTTAATTCCAGTTTTCCCGGATGGTAGACACCCTGCAGTAGTAAGATGCGATGTAAACACATTATTACACGCACTACTTGCTAGGAATTATGGTTTTCTTATCATAATGGCCAATTCATTGGATTACATAATTCTGTGATGAATTAATTTTTAAGTTGTAGATTTTAACGCAAGGCAATTGAACGAATTAAGACTACCCATACCAGTGGTCCAGTGTGTCAGTTTCACAATACAATGGATTTCCTGTGACAGGGAGGTCGAGGCTCGAATATATCCCCCACTCCAACCCCTTTCTCCATACATCTGGTGGTTATCGGGTTGAACATACAGTATAACACATAAGTTACTATAGATATAAACAAACATTACCAATAAATTGTTCAATACGAAATTAATAAAAGATTATTAAAAATAGGTTTTTAACGTGTTGGGGTGGTGGAAATTGGGAGATTAAATTTGAGAAGATGAACAATCACCTTAAAATATATTGGTTTGAATTGAAACTAAGTTGGGTCGAAATTTAGAATTCCCTTGGTGTGAAAACAGACGTTGTAAGATTGATTCGAAGTTCTCTATAAATGTGGTATTAAATTATAATGTCTAAAATTGATATAGGTATGAAATAGAGATGTTATTTAGAAAATTGTATTAATAATTTATAGGTAAATCTAACTAACAACAAATGTTGTAGCTAAAATCTATATCGCTACAGTCTACATGTCATAAGTATAATATTAAAACCATAACTTTCTGGTCATTTTGTTCACAGCATCTTAATATCCGTTAGA
>CABFWB010003549.1:55184-77006 GCA_902151455.1 Timema bartmani | reverse complement strand
TACTTTGCTTTATCTATGTTTATAATGAATAAACCGTCTTATTGTGATATTTTAATACTGCTTATATTTTCCCTTATGTTGGATTCACTGTTTCCCTTTTATTTAATTTGGTCGTTAAGTAGAAGGACACGGAGACGGTGTAACAATAGGTCCTGTTATCCACAATAGGTCAAGGTAGCGGGCTTTTGCTGCGTATTCTCCATCAATTTGCATTGAAGAAACATCCTTCAAAGTTATCAATTTTAGTCCACATTTATTTTTAAAGTCTTTTGTCATTATCTTCAAAGTTCCCAAAGTCCTCTACTTCAGATGTCGGACATATTATCGGTCGAGGGACCGCAGTTGCAGGATGCACTTGCCTTGCTGGCGTTACACACTTGATACCTCCCATAGCGTGAAAGGTGCCGTACCCGTCCATTGTGCGTACATTGTGGTCAGCGTTGTCGAAAACCAACTGCACCAAATGCGCTTTCTTCCACGCTTGCTGTCGCAAACACAGTAGCAGACGACTCCTACCTTATAATCTCCCTGTAGCCTACACTAACACAGATACTGGCGAGTATATCAATTAAGGTACGAGATTCGTTTTTTCTGTCTAGTAAGACAACCTGTAACGGAGACAGGAAACTATTCGGCCTAGTTGCAGCAATGATCGAATTGGCAACTGTAATAAGTTTCCTAAGCACACATTATTTTCCTCTTTTCAACCTTATCACTTAACGAAGAAAGCTATGCAGATTTTCTGGTCTCATTTCTCATCCCCCCTCAGCCATCACCGCAGTGCTTGGGTATGTGTCGCAATCGTACCAGCAGTGTTGCCAAGTCTATAGTCTCAAACGATAGTACATGGACCTGAAATGGATTGTATTTTGATCAGTAGGATACTACTTTCTGACATTATATTGATAAGCCCTGCGATTTTTATAAAAAAATAATAATTAATGTAAAAATTGTTACTAAATAGCAGGGCCACAGGATATTACTTTTAGAAAATATCCTAAAATTGGATTGTACACATGGTGAAATTATATCAAAAGTAGAATCCAGATCGTACAGTTGGCAACACTGCGTACCAGCTTGAGCAAATGTCCTCTCTGATAATAATTGCGGCTGCCTCAACAATTCTCTTTCTTTCACCCTTGGGCTTTTGAGACGGTTCTCATACCGAGAAGCAAGACCACGGATCCAAGCTCGCCCACTTAAGAACGGGATACTATGTATTGCCCAACTTTTGTATAAAGGAGCAATTCAACAATAATTGTTTCGGCACTATTTAGCGGTTTGAGTGATGTGGGTGACAGTAAATTTTTACACTTTGGCATTTGATATCAAGTTAGAAAAAGTCGATTTGAGACCTTTATTTTTACATCTGCTATCAATTTCCTGAAATGGTCGTAAAGAGTCGATTTTGAGATAGTTTTATCCAGTCCACCTCATTACACCATATCCTTATCTTGAACTAGTTCTATACAGTCCACCTCATTACACCATATCCCCATCTTGAGCTAGTTCTATCCAGTCCACCTCATTACATCATATCCCTATCTTGAGATAGTTCTATCCAGTCCACTCTATTAAGTCTAATTAGATTCACAATATCCATCAGTTATCATGTTTGTATGATATCAACGGCACCCGACTAGTTGGTATGAATACAAAAAAGGTCCTAAGGATAGAGCAATTTAGCCCTTTTCAGCAAATCTCAGCCAACAACAAATATTTACCCTACATTCCATTTACAATTTTTTAACCGAAACTAAAGGAAAATCTAGAAGTAAAACCAGAATCCCGGATTTCCACAATGTCTGACAGCCTTACTTATGTATTATAAGCAGTGGATAAAATTTGAATGAAATAATTTACCTTCTGGGCCTGTCAGCTGCGCCATTTTCCTTTCAGCTACACTACTGACGACGTTTCCAGCACTGTTAAAAAAATAACACTTTATATATTTCACATGTGAGGCCAAGTGATACCAATTTTCAAAAACCATAATTGACTATTAGCTACGGTAAAAGGAGTGTAAGTATTCTGGAAGGAAGAAGAGTGAATGACAGCCACAAATGTTAGTAAAAACTCTTTAATATATTCATAGCTCAAGTTATGTGATTTACATCTTTAGCTTTTGATGTATATTATCAATACCTATAAAATAACATGAATTATAATCAAGTAAAATGCTCTCAATGTTGATCCTAAAAATTGTGTTTGTACTTTCTAAAACTGTTCTTCCGACAAGAATCAGGGAAAAACAATTATTTACACGTTCGATACTTTGTTTAAAAGCGTTTATAAATTGATTGATTTTGTTGCTCTAAGTAAAAAAAAACAAAAACAGGAAGAGGAAGAGGACAAAATAAAAGCAAAGAGAGGGTTTTAGTTTTGTTACTTACTTAAAATTAATATGTTTTAATCAAATTGAGGTACCCTGTTGTAACTTAGGTAATACAGTAGAACCTCTCTAGTCCGCCCTCGGCTGGTCCGACCGCAGCTCAAGAGCATGCATGCACCGACTTGTTGATGACTAATCGGCCATTGTTGACGTGCCATCTAGCGTCTAGTGCGTGGTAATTACTCGTCGTGTGTGGATTGTGTTTTGTGTACGTAGTTTTTGCATTAAATACATTATGTCAGCAGTAAAACGTAAACACGTAGCTGTTCCTTTAAATGAAAAATTAAAAGTGCTACAGAGACTGGACAAGGGGGAATCACTCCAAAATATTGCTAAGGAACTCAATGTGGGAGTTACTACAATAAAGGACTGGAGGGAAAATAGAAAATATATTGAATCTTTTATGGTGATGGTAGATGGTGAGAAAGCACTAAAAAGTCGCAAAACACTAAAAAAAAAGCCAAAACTGGAACTGCTAGACAACGCGTTATGAATATGGTTTTGCCAAAAAAGGAGTAAAGAAGCCCAGCTATCTGGGCCTATTATTAAAGATAAGGCATTAATTATGCACAAAAAATTGGAAGTTGGAAGTTCACAGCTAGTGAAGGTTGGTTAGATCGGTGGAAAGCCCGTCATGGCATTAGATATCGCGCAATATCAGGTGAAAAACTATCAGCTGATGACGAGGCATCTAAAGAGATTTCTTTGAGACTTAAAAAAATTGTTGAGGAAAATTAATTGGCACCTAACCAAGTCTATAATATAGATGAAACCGGCCTAAACTATAAAATGTTACCGACAAAAACACTTGCTGCATCAAATGAGACCGTGTTGGGATCAAAAGTTGCCAAAGACAGGCTAACCGTTGCTACTTGCAGCAATGCTAACGGCACACACAAGCTTCCGCTTTTTGTCATTGACAAGCCCAAAAAGCCAAGGGCCTTCAAGAACATCAATTTATCATCGCTATCAGTTTATTACCGCAACCAAAAATCAGCTTGGATGGACTGTAAACTTTTTAAGTCATAGTTTTTTGACGAATTTGTGCCTGCTGTTGAAAAAACTTAAACACCCAACAACTTTCTGTTGGCGCTGTTGTGGTTGGATCGCTTCCCTCTGAAGAAGAATTGCTGAAAGACGAAATAAGAGTTGCATTTATTCCACCCAATGTCACTTCTCTGATACAACCGATGGATCAAGGCGTGATCGAGTGGCTGAAAATACATTAGCTCGATTTTAGAAAAAAACAGGAGAAGGCTGTAGCCTTTTTGAAACCATGAAATCCGTAAGCATCAAAGATGCAATTTACTCAATAGCCGAGTCATGGAATTAAATGAAACCTGACACACTGCAAAAATCTTGGCGTAAACTTTGGCCGGAAGTGATGATCAAGAGTTAGCAAACTAGGAATGCGCAAGACAAGCAGGAAATTGTCAACGACTTACAAACTTTACATGATATCCATGCAAATGACGTTGATGAGTGGCTTGCTAAATGTGATGAAGATTGTGAAACAAATTAAGAACTAAATGACGATGAGATCATTGCCACTGTTTCGCAAGTTCATGAAGAAACTGTAAATGAAGGCTCTGATGACGAGGATGACGAATCGCCTGCCCGTCTATCACATACGCAAGCCAAGAAAGCTTTTGATGTTGCTCTTCAGTACATCGAACAGAACGAAGGATATCTAGTTTTCTTCTGACACTCCGATCATACTCCCAGTCCCACAGGTAACGGATTAGTGAGGTTCTACTGTAATATACAGAGTTGGTTGTACCCTGAATGTATCATTAACTTAGTGGTGTGTGTGGTTGCAGTAGTCGGGCAAATATTTATTCGAGTACAGTATTAGTAAAGTAATTATTATAATAGGCCTGTATATTTTAACATTCATATTGCAATGGCTATAGAAATATATGGTGATAGCAATATAACTGGATGACGACAGAGAATAATGACAAAGAAAACATGAGGTCATTCTTGTGATGGGTCTATTTTTATATGGAAGATTGTGCTCCTTAGGACTGCAATGGTATACAATATTAGACACAGGATTGTTTGTGTCACCCAGTTCAATAACTCATGGTGTCACCCAGTTCAATAACTCATGGTGTCACCCAGTTCGGTAGCTCATGGTGTCACACTGTTCAGTAACGCATGGTGTCACCCAGTTCGGTAATTAGGTAACTCACCAAGATATATTTACAGAGTGTCATGAAGGTAAAGTGAAACTTCGATAGGAAAACAATAGAATTTGAAATAAAAATGTTTAAGAACTTCATTAAAATTATGTTCATTTTAACTTGTTAAACTTTACCGTTACATGATACATTAATGGATTAGGTTTGCATAGTAATTAAGAGGTTGTAGACAAATGCATATTGCAATATATTCAAAATTTTGTAGTTATGAAAACTCTTGATATTGCAAAATGTAGTCAGCAAAAAGAATAGAACAACATTCGGCTTGTTTCCTGGACCCCTAATTTTGAAACTTGCGGAAATATTCGCTTGCGAGCTAACTCGCAAATCGCAGGCTGTACTAAAACAGAGCTAATTTTGAAAGGTTTCTACTGTCATGCGAGTTGGTGTAGTGTTGTTTCGCTTGCGAATGAATTTTCAATCCGACAACACTGTAAAACCATGACGTGTGCCAAAGGATTGAGGTGATGAGATGCCACAACACGCCATTATACAAGATACGTAACTGAAAATAAACTCTATTATTGTGTTGAGTGCATCATATAAAACGATTTGTTTAGTTTTATTAGGAAACCATCTTCCCTTTGTATACATCTACGCTTGTTGTAACAAAAAATTTTCAAGATATATGAGTATATGCAAAACCGTTCATATATGTAATGTCCACTTTAGCACACTTGGTAGCGTGCTTGATTCATGATCATATTTCCACGAGTTCGATTCCACCCCTAGTTGCGATATTTTAATTTTTTTTGCCTGAACTCAAATCACTTTTTAGTAATTAGAATTAAATAAAATATTTTATTTTCGCCTCTATTTTTAAACATAAATATACCCTAAAGATTTTTATTATTAGAATAATAATAATTAGCTTGCTTAGCCTTATTTTTAAATGTGTACATTTTTACGTCATAAAACCCATTAATTTAATTTTAAATAATCACCTACATACAAAATTTCAAAATTAATGTATATCTTAGACTCTGATGTGGGCCTACCGTTTTTAATTTACTACCTTTTTAAATTATTTTTAAGGACTATTATGTTAGTTTACGCAGGCTCAAATACCTTGTATACTTCTATAAAAAATATTTAAAACAAATTATATGCTTACTAATACGATACTTTAAAATTAAAGTTTAAAGTCCCATAAATAAAAATAAAGAGTTGGGGTTGACAGGATTTGAACACGCTAACTCTATATTATGAGACGGTCACTCTACCGACTCAGCCAAATTGACGGCTAAGTAAAATTGAAAAATTTAGAATATATAATTATATTTTCACCCAAACAAATATTTTTATTGAAGGATTGTATAAAGTGTACAAAGCAATCATATTTTTTCCTTCTGTAAACCTATTTTGTACTGTGGTAGGTTTATTTCAACAAAATCACTCTCAGAAAGCTGCAACCGAAGAGGGGGATGGCATCCATTTTGTTATTTTACTGTCAACTCGATAGACAAAGCCTCTCTCGCACGGTGTTTGGCTGGCGAGTAGAATCCGCTCGCTATTCGATCGTGTGACGTCAGTTTTCGCAGCGCAGAAGTTTCAAAATTAGGGGTTTGCGAGATTGTGTGCGAGATGAGAGAAATACGCTAGCGAATCGCTACTCGCACGTTTCAAAATTAGAGGCCCTGATCAGAGAGGGAAAATAGAACCACCAAATAAAATTGACATTAAGGATC
The DNA here is from genome assembly GCA_902151455.1 of Timema bartmani. NCBI lineage: Eukaryota > Metazoa > Arthropoda > Insecta > Phasmatodea > Timematidae > Timema > Timema bartmani. Next base: position 70,722 of record CABFWB010003549.1, on the reverse strand, counting down.
ACACAAACAAATTTCCGCGGTACACAAGACATTATAACATAGTAAAGACGCCGCGGTAAATACCTCACTTAAAAACTTAATTTGAAAGATATTTACAAATTATATGTTACCTTTGTCAAGAGTAGGTAGGCCAACGTTTTTCATTTCAAGGCCTAAATATTATTATCAGTTGGCACCGCACACCCAAAATATATTTACTAACCCTATCAACTTAATATAGGCCTTAATAAATATTATTTTCGAGACATATAAAAATTGTATGTTTGGTTGGCAGAATCGTTAATCTCCCAGAAATATATTACGAAATATGCACGCACATATATTTTCAAAAAACAACTTATATATTTATACATATTTTTACTGATCAAATAAATGGTTAATAAAACAAAACATGACTTTCTAAGTAAATAAGTTTAGTTTGAATCGTTAGCTATTTCATGCACCCTTTTTTGGAGCCCGAGATATCAAAACAGTAAAGACCATTTGGAACCAGAGTTATCAAAACAATACAAATCATTTGGAACCAGAGCTATCAAAACAGTACAAATCATTTTGAACCAGGGCTATCAAAACAGTACAAATCATTTTGAACCAGAGCTATCAAAACAGTACAAATAATTTGGAATCAGAGCTATCAAACAGTACAGACCATTTGGAACAATATCTATCAAAACAGTACAAACCATTTGGAACCAGAGTTATCAAAACAGTACGAACCATTTGGAACCAGAGTTATCAAAACAGTACAAATCATTTGGAACCAGCGCTATCAAAATAGTACAAACCATTTGGAACCAGAGTTATCAAAACAGTACGAACCATTTGGAACCAGAGTTATCAAAACAGTACCGACCATTTGGAACCAGCGCCATCAAAACAGTACAAACCATTTGGAACCAGCACTATCAAAACACTACAAACCATTTGGAACCAGAGTTATCAAAACAGTACAAATCATTTGGAACCAGCGCTATCAAAACAGTACAAACCATTTGGAACCAGAGTTATCAAACAGTACAAATCATTTTGAACCAGGGCTATCAAAACAGTACAAATCATTTTGAACCAGAGCTATCAAAACAGTACATATCATTTGGAACCAGCGCTATCAAAACAGTACAAACCATTTGGAACCAGAGTTATCAAACAGTACAAACCATTTGGAACCAGCACTATCAAAACAGTACAAATCATTTTGAACCAGAGCTATCAAAACAGTACAAATCATTTGGAACCAGCGCTATAAAAACAGTACAAACCATTTGGAACCAGAGTTATCAAAACAGTACAAATCATTTGGAACCAGCGCTATCAAAACAGTACAGACCATTTGGAATCAGCGCTATCAAAATAGTACAGACCATTTGGAACCAGTGCTATCAAAATAGTACAAATCATTTGGAACCACTGCTATCAAAACAGTACAGACCATTTGGAAGCAGAGCTATCAAAACCGTACAAACCATTTGGAACCAGAGCTATCAAAAAGTACAGACCATTTGGAACAATATCTATCAAAACAGTACAAACCATCTGAAACCATAGCTATCCAATCAGTACAAACCATTTGGAACACTTCATTATTTTAATATGACACAGTTTAATTAGATTACTGAGCAGTGTTCGGTTACTAAAGATGAAATGTTTGTTCCCGTGTGAGTTGTAGACAAACAAAGTGAAGCTTTTAGTAAATGGCCAGATAAGTTATTCCTTTGTTTGTTTTTCAATATTTTCATCGGCAAAATTTATGTAAGTGCTACCAAACATCGAGCATATTTTTTGGGGATAGTTTATTAAATTTGGGTACTGTTCATTTACAAGTAATCTTCATATCTCACGAGGTTGGAGATTATGAAGTTATCAGTTTATAGCTCAATTCAGGATCTTGATCTTCAACTGTGGCTGCGAGAGGATTACTGTAAAGTAGAAACTGTTCTTTCATGTTTTCTAAATCAGTGAACCTAGAACGGAACTCCTGTTCAATCTGAATAAAATACGTCATAAATTGAGTAAAGTCAGCATCCTCATGATGTTCTTTTATTGAAGAACAGGCCACAAAGTAAACTAATTGGTTTTTTAGGATGTCATTTTTTGAAAATGTCACTTCTTTTCCGAAAAGAATGGATATGGCTCATAAGTTCAGTTATATTTTGTTTTTTGGCTTTAAGTTTCAAATGTAGAATGTTTAGCTGTGTTGTTGGATCAGTTAAGAGCTAAGTACTTAACCATTCTGTATTTTGCAATTTACTTTCAAAATCATCATTTTCAGTTTTAATGGTTTCCTGCAATAGTTGAAGTAGGTTTACTAGTCTTCTTAAACTGAAAAGGTGATTTAAGATGGGGTGATAGTGAGCATGAGTTTAGGGCAGTATTTTCGAAGTTTTTATAGGATAAACATTTTTTGACAAAAATAGATCAAATATTTCTTCTATAGAAACATATAGTTTAGTTTTCCACACATGCTAATCTCAACAGTTCTTTAATATCTATCAAGGGTGTCCTGGAATTTAGTGACAACTTTTAATCTTCATTTAAAAAGTTTGTCACCAAATGCCACTATGCTCATGAGAGATATTCAAGAACTTTTGAGATTAGCATGTGCGGAAAACTAAACTCTATGTTTCTATAGAAGAAATATTAGATCTATTTTTGCCAAAAAATGTTTATGCTATAAAAACTGCAAAATTAATGCACTAAACTGGTGCTCACTAGCTAGCTTTCTATGGCTTTGTGTTCAGTTGCCACCCCTAATTAGATGTACTATTCGCACAATGTCCTTCATCCCAGTATTCAGCTTGATGATTTCACCCCATAACACCTCTTGTTGTATAATGCAGTGCAGAACTGGGGTATGAATGTTGTTTTTCTTGAGTAAACAGAGTAAGCCCGTATTATTTTCTGCCATACACTTGGCACCATCACTAACTATACAGGAGCATATTTAAAAGCCACCATATTACAACGGAGCTTAAAGCTTTATTAGAACCAGAGGCAGATGTATGAAGAGGCACTAAATCAAGTAACTCTTCTTTGACAAAAAAAAAGTTATTTATAGTTTTAACAAAAATTAGCAGTTGACTTACATCAGTTACATCAGTACTCTCGTCAAGGATGACTGAAAATAATTTAAATTTTTCCATTTTACCCTGCAAATTTGTTTCCAGTTGATTATTCATATCACAAATTATTTTAGAAATCGTTTGATGTGACAATGACACAGTCTCAAAATTCAATACCGATTTTTCTTCACCGAACGCTTTTGCCATTTTAATTCCAACACACCTGAACTAAATATTGTTTTTTGCTAAAAGAACTACATATGAGGCTTTAATCTGACGAGATAGATGCGAGCTTCTCCAATGATGTGGATATATTTTCTCTGTGGTAACAATCATAATGCCTCTTAAATCACCGACATCACTTGAAAGCATATTAAAAACTGTGGTTTTCCTTTGAATTCTTCAAACAAGTAATCCAACTCCCACTTTTCATTGAATAACCTGTTCTCGACTTTCACTTCTCTTTTTATGTTCAATTTACTTAAGCTCAGTGCTAGTTAAACTCACATAAATATTTGACCGCAACTAAAAATAATAATAAATAAAAGGACTACTAAAACAGAGCTAAAGTGAAAGAACAAAAGTAGAACCAAGCAATGGTATTCCGTCACAGAGCTTGATTACAACTGAAATAGATTTAACGGCTGTACTTTGGTCTGTTGACGAGACACGTTACCAAATATAAGACAAGGGGAATAAGTTGCCTCAACACCCATGTGACACGCGCTCTGGAATGAAGGTGTAAGATGTCTCAACGCCCATGTGACGCTCTGGAATGGAGGGGTAAGATGCCTCAACGCCCATGAGACACGCTCTGCAATGGAGGATAAGGTGCCTCAACACCCATGTGACACGCTCTGGAATAGAGGGGTAAGGTGCCTCAACACCCATGTGACACTCTGGAATGGAGGGGTAAGGTGCCTCAACACCCATGTGACACGCTCTGGAATGGAGGTTAAGGTGCCTCAACACCCATGTGACACGCTCTGGAATGGAGGGTAAGGTGCCCTCAACACCCATGTGACACTCTGGAATGGAGGGCAAGGTGCCTCAACACCCATGTGACACGCTCTGGAAAGTAGGGGTAAGGTGCCTCAACGCCCATGTGACACGCTCTAGAATGGAGGGTAAGATGCCTCAACGCTACTAGCTAAAGAAATCTGCCACCAAGGGTTTCCCTTCAATCTCAGTGAGCGCGGGCTGTCAGTTCGACCACACTGGTCTAGAACATTTAGAGCCACTCAAGGAACGTTTTTATAGACATATCTTTAACACGCAGTTCAACTTGAGTTTCCATTGGCCAAGTAGGGATACGTGTGACAAACTACAGATCATAATAAACCATAGCGATGCTGAAGAAACAACAGCCACAAGCACTGTAACCAATACTTTGGCAACACTGGACGTACAATTTATCCATGAAGGACAAGTGTCTCGTGGGTGAAAGGAAATGGTGTCTTCTCTTTAGAGGAATATAGCCTACAAATCAAGACTGCCTACAATCACTTTTTGATATGTGGGCACTCTTTGAATGAATGTGACCAAGATTTTTAAAAAGAAGGAAAAGCAAAAGTGCTCTTTATCTCCCAGAGCACTGGGCAGAACTGGTGGCATTCACAAGCAGAAAGTTGATCGTGGTAAGTATGCAGGATTAAGATTTTGTTAATCTTAAGTCTCTTGCACCTTACTTGGTAAAATCAGTCATTGGATTTTGAAGTATGCAGTAGTTGCATTTTAAGAAAGAAAGTCCCTACGTAATATTCTACAATACAGCCGGTGCATATGGAGTAGAATCGGTCGACAATCTAGAGATGACATCACAAGTTGCAGGAAGAATCCTGACACTTCTACCTGATCTTCCAGTGGCGACTGAAGAGCCTGAACGCAAACATTCATCAACTGTTGCAGTTTGTACGTCCAGTCTATCTCTTGTTCTATAAGTCTCCCTCACTGCAACCAACCAGGAAATACAACATGTTCCTAGTGCAGATCTTGTTCTATAAGTCTACCTCACCGCAATCAACCAGGAAATATAACATGCTCTTAATGGAGCCCGTACTTTTGGCGACCATTTGGTACAGCTCCATTCCTTTAAATGTACATTGCTATGTGATTTCGGTGGATAGACCTACGTTTTTAATTTTATAACTATAGACAATTTTAAAAAAATCTTAATATTGGTATTAGGTACTTTAATCTTTGTATTCTACTTATGTGTATTAATAATAACTAATTGTAGGCCTATGATAAAAAAATCATTTCTGTGCCCAGAGAAGAGCACTATTCCCTTAATTTTACTTGCCCTTATTTATATTTGGAATTTACCCCCTATTTTCATTATAAAAGAAATGATGAAGTTAGAGTGATTTCAATAAAATTTAATATGGCCTGAAAAAAGTTATTTGTGAAGGAAAGAATTTGAAACAAAACCATTTGAGCTTTGCACCACACCAAGTGCAGGCTTGGACTTGGCAATGACAACCCCTATGATACATGGCCTCCAAGGACACAAGAAAGGTGATTCGGCATCCGTGTCCAAACAAAGAGAAAAGCCACAATGCAGAGTCAGGACGGATTGATAGAGAGTTTCGATACAGCCATGTATTTTTATTTATTTATTTTTTATTTATTTAGCACCGTGTCTTACTACCCATTCAGGTTATACTCTTAAGTACTAATTACGCTAATGGGTTAGGAGTTGGGAAGGTTGAATATAGAGGAAGTGAACCCGCATTTGCGTGGAGGGAGAGTGGAAAACAATTTAGGAACCCCCCCCCAGTTCACCCGACTGAGATTCGAACCTTGATCTCCCCGTCCTCGACAGTCGAGCTCAACATGACTAGCACGTTAGCTAACTACGCCACTGAGGCGGGTCACAGCCGTGTAAATTACATCATGGCATTCTGGGTTGTGTGAATAGCCTGCGCACTACACACTTACACACTTTAATAAAACATGTTTGTCACTCCTAAGTGCATAGAGGGTGTAAAACTTTTCAGAGAGCACAGTACACTTGGAGCTACTTGGTGGCTACTTATGAGATATATGTTTCCATGACAACAAGATTGATGTTCGATAGTGTTTTGTCCCCACACTATAACCCTGGTTAGTACGAACTAATCGGGACCGAGGCTTGTCTGATTAACCATGAGAATACAGGGAGACAGTATGTTCACACATTTTAAATTACAGTTGAGTGAGTTTAATCAGATTTTCATTTATTTATCTGATGTGTAACACGTAATATGTACAGTAATTATTTCTAGTGACAGATTGTGTTGACTACAACAAGTGAATGTTAAGCATATTTTACTATCAGATATATATCTCACTGTTTCTTACCCTTCACCATCTGAGCTTATTAACCACCTAAAATATATTTCATTTGACTTAATTTTTTCCTTGGGCTGTTTTCTGAACTGTGTTTGGATTATCCAGAATTCCAGTACCGGTGTGTTGCTGTATTGTCATGTGTGCACTCTATAGTGCTAATATAAAACTATTTTTAAAGGTGTGAATTAATGGATGAAGGTAGCACAAACTAATTTATTATTATTATTATTTAATATATTTACTTTATCCTAAAAAAAGTATTTAAATTGTGCATTTAAAGTTACAATTTAGACATTTTGTGAAAATTAAAAAAAAAGCATATGATTAAAAGTAGATATAAAAGTATAAATAATAAATTCATATCCATAGGTATTTAATTTAATAGTTATGTTTATGACAGTTAGTAATAATATTAATATTTAGCACCGCATCTTACTACCCATTCGGGTTATACGCTTAAGTACTAATTACACTAATGGATTAGGAATTGGGAGGGTTGAATTTAGAGGAAGTGAACCCGCATTTGCGTGGAGTGACAGTGGAAAACCATTTTGGAAAAACCACCCCCAGTTCACCCGACCGAGATTCGAACCTCGATCTCCCCGTCCTCGGCGGTCGAGCTCAACACGAATAGCGTGTTAGCCAACTACGCTACCGAGGCGGGTTTTATGACAGTTGCTGAAGTTATTTGTTAAACGTCCACCAAGAACTCATCAGTCCACCACAAAGAAAAGTTTTATAGATAGGGATAGTTTAGTTTCCCATCCAGTCGCCTGATATATGTCCCTACACCTCGGATTTACTTTATAGGTGTACTTACTGTGTAGGTATATCCAAGTTAAAGTTAAAAAATATTTTTTTCAGATTTGTCAGTGCATAAATGGCCCCATGGTGTTATTTTTAAAAACCTAAGTTTCCTGCTTTCATTGTTGCTTTGATTAAGGTTGCATCCTTAGCTTCATTATTTATTAACCAATTTTGTTCATGTTGGTGTTACATAAAGCTTATGTTCAGCAGATAGGTACTCACAATTCAAACATTTTACTATCTGTAATAGCACAATTGTGTTTCATTATTTTTAATTTGTACTAAGTATTTCTAATGTTGGATTAATTGTGGCTTCTAAGCCAGAGATATTAAACTTTTCATATTTTAAATAAAATCCAAGAATAACATAAACTTTCATGAAAAAAGTGGAGTTTTTTTTTATTGTATCCTTAAATGTAATATGAGCTTTATTTTAGAAACATTAAGTGGTATTTTGGTTGGAAATCAGTAATAAAAAAACCTGGGCTGGGACGATTTGCTATTTTGAAGAGCAGGCCTGCTCTGATCATTTACATACAAATGAACAAATTACACATAGAATATCCCTTTTATTTAACAGTTTACGTTTATTTTGTACATTTAAACGTGTCTTACTACCAAACGCGATAAAGGTACGTTCATATTCACCCTTTCGTAAGATAAGTGCACACTTTTAGTGGTGAATCTCTATGTACACTTTAAAGAGAATTCAGACAATATAAAACATAACGCCATTGCAACTTTGAAGCAAGTAAAGTGCACAAGTGCGTAGTGTGCAGATTATTCAGACACATCCTTTGTAATCAATAGCACGGATCAAACATAATTATTTATACAATTTCACGATATACGATAAACAAATGTTAAGTCAAAATTGCATGAAACCCATTATATATTACTACACACACTCACCTCATTCTATATCGAGATTTATTTGTTGTTAACTAGTTACTTCCTTAATATACTAAGAGCTATAACGGTAATCAAATTATATTTAAAACTGATGACAATAATCTACTAGAGTCCATTACTCAATCAAATGGATATATAAACAAAGCCCCTGAAGCTAACAAAACAATAAAACAAATTGATTTGTAGATATGAAGTGCTACCAACAAACTAACTTCCATATCCATTTACATAAGATAAATACAATCCTTTTATTTAATAGCTGGACCATAGCGCTCTATAATATAACTGGATGGACATCTGTGACTGAAATTTTTGAGCCATCGTTCGCATAGCTTTGAGTAAGAGAAAAATGAGAAACTTTCAGGTATCTCTTTCTCTCTTACACATATCTAAGGAAATGTGGCATTTTGACATTGTTTTTGACATCGTTTTATAGATGTATTAGTAAAAGGTTTGAAGAGCATAACAAAGTTCGAAACCTGTGAGTGTTTTCCTTTAAATAAGTTAATATACGCATAGGCATGCCCACAAGGTGGGTGGGGGGCAGGTAGGCCATGGCATCCCCTAATTTTGCTCCAAATATTGTTTTAAATTAGGCAGGTGCACACACACACACATACACCAATGTAAAAAATAATTATTTAATGGTAGAAGAACGCATTGAACTCTAAATAAAATTGAAAATATTTACGAAGTTAGCCTCTAGACTTTAGAAGCATCCAATTAAAATAAATCCATATAATAAACACCCCAAATAAATTTAAATCCAGTTAAGGATCACTTCAAATAAATTATAGAGGCATCCATATTTTTTTAATCTGGGAGTGGGCGACAACAAATAGCATTTAGAGACATAATTTTTTTTTTTTTTTTAATATTCCTGTGATGATATGGGAGGGAGCTTGGTAAAATCCCAGTGGTCCTCCCTGATTGAAATGTCTAAGCACATCAGTGAATATATAGGCTAATATAATACATACTGTGAATTTTGGAGGAAGCTCGTTTTAGAAGGCTTTATCTTGTACCAGAATCCTACTGATTAGTAGTATTTAGGTAGGATAAAAGACCGTACTGAAGAGAATTTTTACTTCCGTTCTAGTGGCCGTTCATCCTACCAAAATACTAATATAGAGAGCAAAGAATTATAACATTTAATTTATATAATATGATATCTACAATCAAAATTCCATAAAGCACATTAAAATCGATGCCACGGGCGTAATTTAATATCACAAAAGCTGAATTTCAGGCACATATGAGCACAAACGCAGTACTAACGAATGGCATAAGAAAATTTTGATTTCGAAAATGTGGTGGGCCAACTTGAACATCAAGCTAGCCCGCCGCACTAAAAACATTGCAACGGGCTTAATTTAATAGCACAAAAGCTGAATTTCGGGCACATATGAGCACAAACGCACCACTAACGAATGGCATAAGAAAATTTTGATTTCGAAAATGTGGTGGGCCAACATGAACATCAAGCTAGCCCACCACATTAAAATCATTGCCACGCGCATAATTTAATAGTACAAAATCTGAACTTTGTGCACAAATATTAGCACAAATGGAGCACAAAAAACTGGCATAATCAAAATCAAGATATGATGTTTTAAAAAATGTGGTGGGCTAGCTTTAAATCAAGTTAGCCCGCCACATTAAAATCGTTATAATTTGAGTAATTAAATAGCACAAACGCTGTGCTTCGGGCACATATGAGCACAAACGTAGCAAAAAGGACTGTAGTCATTTCAATTCATTTGGAGAAAGTGGCGGGCCAACTTGATGTATGTAAATAAATAGTAGTGTATCCTAGCTAACAGGGTTGACTAATCACCATCGAGTCTAGGGGGGCATTCTGCCCGTTTTTGGGGCCACGTGGGTTGGGATGCTGGATCATCGGTATGTATATTGGAGGGCTACCGTCAAGCCCAGGGTACCGGGACTTATAAACCGTGTAGGATCACCTAGAGGTCAGTCAGGCCATTGGTTAAACATTCCAGGCCTACTTCGTTCTGTCACGAGCTTCTAAGTAAATCTATTAAGTTTCTCCATATCCTCTAATATTTCTTATCAACAACCCATTTTATAGTAGACATAGTACAAATAAAAACCATAAAAACCCAAGCCGGACGTCAATTAGTAACCCACACAACCTCGACCAAAGCCCATCCTGACAACCATAAGCCCACATTAAAGAACTTGGGGGAAGGGGTTGACACTTCTATAATTTTATTTTAATAGCAAATACTAGCGCTAACTTGAAACTGTTTATTCATACCTAGACACTAATGACTATGTTATACTGTCTTCCAGTGTGATATTTCAGAACATAGAAATCTTACCGAGACTGATCCTGGTTGCCAAGTACATCATGCAAATCCGAGAGATTGTTTAGTGCTGTGAGACAGTTGAAAACATACCCAACGAACTCCATAATGCAACAAAGATTAAATACTGTTGCATTTTGCCACACTTACAAGGATCTGCCATGACCTCTTCCCCCCTCCACCTCTTTACCCAATGATTAACAACCTCCCCATCGTCCCCCCCTCCACAAAAAAAAAAATATATCCAAGCACACTCATGATTAACACCTGGGACCAAACTTATAGAAAGCCCAAACAAGGAATTGGCATTTTTCAGTTAGGAGGTTAATAACTATGATGAAATCAAATGTTAGAAAACAATCCCATGTTTCCTTGGTTGGAAATGAACTCTGATCTACCAGTGCAATTTGTGGGTCAAGCTCTTTGACCACTCAACACCTTTTGCAAGTTTTATTCATGTTAATGGTTTATATAATTTAAAATAGTTTTTATTTTTATATTTTTTATCTAATAAACAATTCATTTATGGATCAAAATTAATTATTGAATTTCCAGATATGAAATGAACAAAATAAAAATTATTTTAAAACTTTCTTTTTTAATATATTGTATTGACGCGAGTAGGCTTACCTTCAAGTTTTAGGTCATCATTAAGTTTGACTCTTTTTACAGCTGGCTTCCTAATTTTTGGAAAAGCTTGATGCTCAAACATTGATGGTAAATCATTTGGTTTCAAATGAACCACGCCATCTGATTTGGTTTGTTCATATTGATCAGAAGTAAAGTGCTTCTTAAATAAATACATTTATATGTTACTATTTAACAATGATAATTTGTGATCTCGTCAAAAAAAAAGTTACAATAAAGAGAATCAAAATTATGTTTGGTTTACATTAATAAGGCTGGTCTAGTCGGATCCCAAAGTAATTATGTTTTTTAAAAAATGCATCAATTGTAACTTTGTTAAGCTGAAACTCAATAACAAATATGCCTTTTAGGGTGAAAATGAAAATAAATAAATAGTTATACAATATTAAAATCTAATTCTTGCACTTATTTAATGTTTCTTTGGTAATTATTAGGCTTGTTGTATTAAATTATTATATATTTTATATTTTGATTGTTTAGTTCAATTAAGGATCCTTAATAACACAATTTTAACATTTATTTTTTTCCTACCCTACCGATTATTATAAAATTTATTCAAGTTTGGCTGTCACTGATGTTTGAATGATTAATAGAATACTGTCATTAAAATACAGACACGCCCAACTTTTGAACAAGTAATGTCATCACTTAGTAAGTTTAATCCGAAACCTGTATTCTTTTATTATTTCTGTTTGTAGATTTGTTCAGTTATTTGGAAATTCTAGTGATTTTTAAAAATGAGGAAACTTAAATGAATTTAATTTAACATGTTAGCATGTGATAAAAACTCTTTGCCGGTAAGTTTTTACCTAGCCCCACCAAAAAGAAAGATCACGCTCCGCCAATGTAAACGTATGACTTTAAAGTGAACTATGAGTGTTTGTGTTTGGTTCAGGATGAGCCAAAGTTCCAGTCTAGGCTCGTGAAGATAATTAGGATAAATTCACAGGTTCTCATTGTCATATATTTGAGGTATTTAACGTGCACTTTCTGAACCAACTGATTATATCAGTACACGAGAATTTCTAGGAGCGAGAGTGAAAGGACCTACCAATTTTTTCAGGAAAAGTATTTTCAACTACCTTCTAGGGTTCGTTTACATTCCACAATCGACTAGCTTTACTTACTTTGAAGTAAGTTGTGCTACAGATTTTTATTGCTAGAGACAAATCTGTTGACCCCGACTGGGTTTGAACCCATGAACATCAGGTGCTGAGGTGAGCACTTTACCCTAAGACCATTGAGTTTAACCATTGACAATCTGATCACGAGCATCGAACCCCGTACCTTTAGCTTTGTGTGTCAATGCTATCATTGAGCCATCCGGGCCCCGCTCGTATTTAAGATCTACCTTCACTTGTTGGCTCTGTCGTAGAACAGGCATGTTAAGACCCCAGGTTCCATTTCCATGTTTAACTTTTCATTTCTCACTTATATAAATAGGGATCCACTATAAGGTCTAGTTTTGCTGATAGCTTACTACTAAGAGTGGTTTTCTACTCTTCCCCCATGCAAATGTGGCTACAATCCCTAATAATATTAGTGTAATCGGTATATAAGCGTATTACCCGAATGGGTAGTAAGACACAGCGCTAAAAAAGAATACAATAAAATGTCAAACTTGCCTGAAAGTTATTCTGGTATGGTAAAAGTGAATCCTGTGGAAAGACATGACTACACAGTCCATCTGTTCTTAAGTTGCCACTTTGATAGTGTCCATGTTACACGACAGTAGAAATGATATCAAGTTCTTTGTTTGGGCACCCGGTATATGTATGGATACAAACATGTTCTATTAAAGTAATAAAGTTATTGGTTTCAAATCTTGTGTTGTACCTTCATCAGATTGTGAGATTACTTTGATCCATCACACTTTCAATCTTTAAAAGTGTGTCTACATATTATACTATGTATGTTTGTTGAAGCAATAATAAGAAACCAGTTGATTTTTTAATAATTTATTCGCTATAGAAACAAAATGAATAAAAATTTATTCTATAACAATTTGACTAGAACTATTTCCAAGATAAGATGTCATCACCCATACATTACACATTGCTGTGATGTGCAGATAACCCAATGTAGTGGCTTGGGTCGCTAACAAGTTTATTGTGAATTAGTGTCAGTGGTGCTCTGTGATTCTGGCCAGAGCAAGAATATTCCATGTGATGGGGCAGAGCTCACACTTTCAAGTGATTCTTTGTGGGTAAGGACCGAGAACATTCTGGTCGTTCCTCAACCAGCAGGACGGGAATGACATATTTTCACGGAGGAACTCAACCTGAGGCGCTCACTGTGTGTCGGAACTTCCTTTACATGAGTTTACAGTTAAAACCTAGTCATCTCAGAGGCTGCTCTGTTTGTTCGATGGTGACTCAGCCCTTGTTACATTGAGGTCAGATGGACCCCCATCTTGTTCCAGCTCCTGGGGACACCAGCACAGTCCCGGAAAAGTACATGTTTCATTATGACTCAAATTGAAACATCTTCAGTCCAAGAACACAGTTTCAAACTACACATTATGTGACAAAGCCGCTCTGTTGAAGGGAGTTAGTATTTAGCCATGGAAAAGTTGGTACACTCTGAAATTTGAATTATATTGCAACTACAAATTGGAGGTTTTCAGATGTTTGGCATGTTTTCTAATATCCTACAACAAATGTAAATAAAACAACATTTATTAGATTGAAATATAAATAAAACTAAAACATTGATTTTGTGGCTAAAATATGAAAACAAGACAATGTTATGACGTGTGTAATATATGGACCATGACACAATGAAAGACATTACATATGTTTTAACAACTAATTAGCATTTTAATGTTAGTTTATCTGACAAGTATAAGCTAGAAAATGCAGTTCTTTTAATATAAATTCGAATATCTTGGTAAAGTCTTATCTGAAACTAAATACATACATCTTTGTGAATACACAAAAACATCAAAAAATGTTTTGATGATAATAAGTAATTTCATAATATTAATATATTCACAATTTATTTAATGAAACACATAAATAAATGGAAAAATAAAATGTAGAAAACATCAAATTGAAAACATTTTCAAGTGGCACACACACACTGACAGTTTGGAAGATGATATGTTTATCATTAACAGCACAGATTACAAGTAAATATCACATTTTAATAATAAAGTTGCCACCAATTAAAGGTTTTAAATCATTATATTATGTAACTTTCATAAACTCTCAACAAAATGGGCTTATAATCAGAACAACTCCAGGTTTTAAACACTAAGTACTAAAACCATGTTGTCCAGAAACTGACATATCATTTCCTGGACAATGACTTAAAGAGAATGGGAGAGTTTCCTCTTCAGTAAGGCAGGGGTAATAGACTCGGGGTACACAAACACATCTTAGGGGGTATGTCGGGTATTATTTCATGGTAAATAGAACGAGGGCCAGAGCTAGTCACAAGAGACCTGGAAGCGACAGTCTTATATAAATGAACAACCTACATTCTGCGCTAGCAACTTTGGGGGTACATCAGCAACAAAGCTTGATTATCACTGGCATGAAGTGACACTATCGCAATAGACTGACTTGTAGACAATATATACGCCAGCAACAAAGATGGACTACCACTGGTATGAAGTGACAATATCGCAATATATTGACTTGTAGACGATATCTACGCCAGCAGCAAAGCTGGACTACCACTGGTATGAAGTGACACTATCGCAATAGATTGACTTGTAGACGATATCTACATCAGCAGCAAAGCTCGACTACCACTGGTATGAAGTGACACTATTATAATAGACTGACTTGTAGATGAAATCTACACCAGCAACAAATCTCGACTACCACTGGTATGAAGTGACACTATCGCAATAGACTGACTTGTAGATGATATCTACACCAGCAACAAAGCTCGATTACCACTGGTATGAAGTGTTTTTTAATTCCATCTGGCTAGAAATATTTGAAGGATATTTTTTTAATATACTAATTCTTGGCTCAGATGCAATTTATAATTTTCTAAAACTCAATTTGGAGTTTGTTGTGAATTTGAATTCAAATGTGTCAGTTAGACAATATTAACATATCTTTTTTTTTAGCCTTTTGTTGAGCTATGTGAAATGTAAGATTTTTTCTCCCAAAAAATGCCAGTTTGTAAGATTGTTAGTGTTAATTTTTCTGGGTTGATATTCTATAAAAAAAAAATTATTAACATTCCTGTTGTCCACATAAATCAGTCGAAGTGAAGGCCTTCTCTTCCACTGAACCAGGAGTGACCAAGTGTTTTACAAAATGATATTATATTATGTAGGTACTTCTCAAAATATCTTGGAAGCGTGAATGAGGCGAAACGTGGAAGTAGAAGTAGAACAGCAGGGAGAGTTGTTCTATAGGTGTGTAAGAGACCTGCTATGGAGAGTTGTTCTATAGGTGTGTAAGAGACTTGCTATGGAGAGTTGTTCTA
>CABFWB010003549.1:41036-55119 GCA_902151455.1 Timema bartmani | reverse complement strand
ACCTGCTATGGAGAGTTGTTCTACAGGTGTGTAAGAGACCTGCTATGGAGAGTTGTTCTACAGGTGTGTAAGAGACCTGCTATGGAGAGTTGTTCTACAGGTGTGTAAGAGACCTGCTATGGAGAGTTGTTCTACAGGTGTGTAAGAGACCTGCTATGGAGAGTTGTTCTACAGGTGTGTAAGAGACCTGCTATGGAGAGTTGTTCTACAGGTGTGTAAGAGACCTGCTATGGAGAGTTGTTCTACAGGTGTGTAAGAGACCTGCTATGGAGAAGGGAAGTCCCCTTGAAGTGACTAGGAGAGCATGTTAGCTGTCAGCAGCAGAAACAAGATTAGGATTGAGGTTATCAGGGAAAGAGTAGGAGTACATGAGAGTAGAGAGATGGAAGGAGCAGATAACAGCAAGTGTGCGAGTGAGAGAAGAGTGGTGGAAGGAGAGAGGAAGATGGAAGTATTTTAATAAAGCACAACTTCCTTAGAAGAAGAATAAAGCCATCGGTCCCATGTTGATTATGGTCTGTTAAAAGAACTCTGTAATGTATGTGAAAATATCTTTCCCAGCAATATGAATAGGCCCTTGTGCTCTTGCTCACAGAAACTCTTCTGTGCTGATATAATCAGTCAATTCAGAAAGTGCACGTTAAATACCTGAAAAAAAAACCCCAACAAGATTTCTTAATACTTTTCTTGATTGTTTTCAAAAAGTTGTGCAGCAGCACTAAAGTGCAAAATGCAGTATGACAAACACATTTATTTTTATTCAAAATGAAATAAAACTTAATGTCAAATAATTCTGAACATAAGTAGTCTGCAAGGCTTTGGCACCAAGTAAACAATTACTAAACAGAGTGAAGAGAAGACTAGTGAGGAACAACAATTAGCACTTCACAATTTAAACCACGACCTTTGGCTTGGCAACAATCAAGCGCTCTAATATTTTACACATCAGTTGTTAGCATTTGAGCATAACTTTGAAAGATGGAACACTAATCTTGCCACATTTGTGTTGCTCTAGAAGTGACTGTTTAGAGTGCAGACACTGCCAACCGAGACAACATATTTAAAAGCATGGATTCCCGTGCCTCAAGGTCACAGCAAAGTTGTATTCCATACCCAGCTTCATTTGACGAGACCAGATGTAAAATGAAGCTCAGGCATTTTAGAGCAAGAAACTTATGACTGTAAAATTATATAAAACTTTATCATATTTCCAACATTTAAATAATAAACCTCAAAATGTGTGGCAACCTTATTCAATAACAAGAATTAAAAATGTCCCTGATGTACACACTTGCACTAAATTGAACTTAGTGCTACAAGAGAATTAAACATTGATAAATTATGTAATTTTTTAGTTTTAATAAAATATTATGCAAAAGTATGCACAAGTGTGCATTGGTCTTTCTCGATATTTTCATATATTTATTCATTTAATAATTGGGGCTTTAGTTTAGAGGAGATTATAGAGCTAATCATTTGAGCTTTCTTTTTGACATTTAAACTTTAAAAATGTCAGGACAAATCAAATGACGACAGCAAAGTAAAGTTCAAATTATCAAAACATTGTGGTAGAGTAAAATTATTTGTTACACAATAAAAATATATTTTATATCATCATTCAAAAGAGTTGTAATATTTTAAATAAATTAACTAAGAAAAGAGTATACTTAAATATACAGAGAAAATTATATTTTTTCCAAATAAATATAGTAGAATTTGCCAATAGACATATCATGTACCAACCAACATAAAATAAATAATTTTTTTACCGCTAAAATAAATAGAGACTTTTTTTTAGGATCTGTGAGTATTTGAATTTTCAAGCCAAGCCTTTAATAGATTCTCTTCTTGTCTGAATGTTGGATGTATTATTTCTGTGCTGTATTGTGTGCAGTGGCGGTTCATGAGAGAGGGCTGTGGGGAGCCACCCCCCTTGAAAAATAAAGAGGAAGAAGAAACAAATTTAATTTGTCATTACATTATGAAAAACAAAATTGAATAGCATTTGTATGTAACATAATTTCCCCATTTTATTGATGAAATTAGTAAAGCCATAATCACATCAACACGAGGCAACAAGCACACCAACTAGTAAAACAACGGTAACATGTGCTTGCAGTCCCTCTGTGGCAATGCCCAAGCTTAGGGTGGTTGCCATGACAACCTGACGTCACTAAGTGGTCGTTCACCATGTCATGTGGACTCTGTTTGGTAATGTTCGTGATACAGGCGGTCAACAAACTCATCTTGGAGACAAGTGATGATGCCGCTGTATAAAAACGCCCACCTATTAAATAAATTGCTCAACAAGCCCTTCTAATATAACAAGTGTGAGAATTTTATTTGGCAATTTAAAAGGAATTGCCGCATTTTTCTACAATTCTACTTTAGAGCATGTATGCGATAAAAAAAATGACCCGACCCGACCCTCACAAACTAAATGGAATTTTCAATCCAGGACAATATCAATAGTCTTCACTTACAAAAACAATATTCTGGAATGTTTTGAAAATATATAGACAGAGTTCTGAAAATATATAAGAACTCAGGAACAGTAGCATTGGCTGTTGGGTTTGTTAACTCTTTAGCATTTTCTTGTTTATTTTTACTCAGTACCTCAAGTTGATGTATTATTTAATCAGTTAAAAGTTCTGCAAGCTGATCAGAATTGATGCTGCTATTGACGACTTCAAAAAGGTGAGAGTTGAAAATAGAAATGTATTAGATAGAAAGGAAAGAATTGAGATAGTTGCAGTTAAGTCTTGACGATCGTATGTTGAGAATTTAAACTTATTCACAAAGAAAGTTTGTGATACAGTTGTATTTCCAATTTGATTGGTTTTTATTCAAAAACCATATGTGTGGAGTAAAAATATTTTGGTCCAAACACCTCAATGAACATAAAAAATTGTCACCTGTAGATGATATTAACCAGTTTTGCAGAGTATTTCCAATGATTGATAAAAAATATTTTATGACAAAGCTTGAAGTTTTTTACTTGAAGTCAGAAATAAGAGATGAAAATATGGCTGGCTGCTTGAAAACATTTAACTTTTTTTTGGATTGGATGATAAGTATAGTGAAATCACAAAAGCATTACAAATTCTTATAACTATTCCAATGTTTACTTTGTAAAGTGAGCAGTGTTTTTCAACTCTTTAAATTAATAAGACCTTACTTAACAAATGCCATGGGCTAAAACAAATTAAATGCTTCGGCCATGTTTTCTATAATCTAAAGAAGAGTCGATTTTCGAGATACCACACTATGACAAACTAGTAATAGGAAAATTCCTTTCAGACAAAAACAGAAGATTAGGCTTTTCTTTCAAACGATAAACTTAATGATTAACTAATTCTTATCTATGTACTATGTATTGTATAGTGCTCAAGTTAGTGTTAAGAACAAATATATATATATGTTTACTGGTATGTGTGCGTTTGTGTGCTCACATATGTATTTCACAATGGACAATCTTTGACTTCAAACCAAGTGAGTTTTCATACTTTTAATAATTTTGACTAAGTTTTTACTATTTAAGTGTAGTTTGTAAGTTTAATATTGGTTGGTATAAAATAAGCTGTAGTGTACCATATTTGACAATTTTTAAGAGAGCGCCCTTCATTAAGGTTTACTCACGAGCCGCCATTGATAGTGTCTAGTGGTGATTTAAGGTTCTCTCTTCCCTCCATTTGTTTGGATGTTGGATGTGTATTCAGGGTGGGAGGGTAGAACCAAGAAAACCCCAAAACATTCATTTACCACTCAAACTATTTGTGTATTCACACATCACACATAAATTGATTAAATAAAAAAAAATGTTAATAGTTTGGGTGAAGAAAACACATATTTGTGTTTGGATATTAAAGACCGTTGACCAAAATGCAATAAATGACAGTAAAGAAATATATATTTACGAGTAAAAAATACACCAATCATGTTTATTTAATAATTAACTGTACAACTCATGAAGGAATCTTGACTAGCCGAAATCCTTGATTTTCCGGAATATTTCCTGTTTCAGTGTTTCTATCGCTAATTGTAGTTTTAAATTGAAAAGTAACAAATGAGGTTTACTTAAACTTTCTGTAAAAATAAGTTTAATTTAACATTCGAATGGAATAAAGTTTTCCTATAAGTTATTGAAACAGACTAATGAAAACATTTCCTATAGTGCTAACAAATGTTAAAAATGGGCAGAGTTAGCACAGCTTACTTCGAAGTAGACTTGATTCAAATCCTGATCAGATGCACTGATATTTAAGTGTTTACTAACTCTCTCTCCAGGCAGTGTCTGGTTTGTGTCCTTGACTTGGGTCCCTTGATTAGTTATTTCAAGTTGGGGCCAACCTGAATGGACAATAAGATATGTACCTTCACAGGAACTAGAATAGAAATGTAAGAGACGACATTTCATCATTAGTTAAAATATTATTATGTATTTGAGCTACTTTTTAAGGAATTTACTGTCCAATAAAATACTTAGGTAAATGCAATTAAGAAAATTCACTAACTATCGCAATTTATCGAATTTGCAACTAGTCATATGTTTCTAAATAAAGTAGTTTTTTTGATTTAAAATAAATATATAAGCGAATTATTACTTTCCAAAATTCAGCGACTATACAGCAACTTGCTTCAGAATTATTAGTAAGATGTCAACAACTAAATAACTTATGGAAGAAATAACAAATACATTTTAATTACTTATAAACTACCTACTTCTCAAAACTAAAATATATTTCAATTTTTAAAGGCCTCGCCAACTTTTTTCTATCACAAAATATTTGTGCAAGCATTATAATATATTTAGTACTCACTAAACTGACTTGAATTGTCAACTATGAGCTTACAAAGCGCAGCACTTGTTTTACTAAGATTATGGAGATCACTTGGTTAAGATTAAGTTAAGTTGTAACACCACCGTTAGAATTTCATTTTCATTTTCTTCGAGTCAAAGAGCAAAATCTTGGGCAGCACCTGAAAACAAACAATTTCCATAGAACACTTTAAAACAATAAATTAATGTATTTTTAAAACACATTTATAATAACTCCCCTAGATATCTAGAAATATCAACTTATTGATGAATTAATACAAAACCATTTTGAAGGCACGAAGGATAACATCTGTGTGGTACAATGGCTGAGCAGTAATCTGGAGTCCTGGTACATGTTGTATTGTGTTCTGTTAAATGATTTTAAACCTTTCACAGTATAGCAGTTCTCAAAGATGAGGTTATGAGCTGAAACTGGTTTTACACGGTCCTGAATTTTAGTGTCCATTCATCCGTTCAAAGAGTCTCAGTGGTGATACCAATATGTTGTGCCGTACATTGTTGGTACAGGTGTGAATGTCTTTGACTGAATGAATGGGGTTGGCTTTGTTGTTAAGGAAAGTAGCTGTTGGATGATTTATCAGACAGGTTTTGTTGAAAGGATGAGGTCTTGGTTGTAGTTGGATGAAAGTCGCGCCCTTCTCAGTTAATAGTTTAGAGTGTTCCACAATATTTCAAAGTGATGGAAGCTGCTTGTACTCTAGGACCGGTGTTTTCTTGAGGATGTTATTGGTTCGGCTGGATGCCTCTAACGTGTGAAAGCCTGACTCTAATATTTTGTAGAGCTGGGTCACTAGAGGTATAGTGTCTGGTTTATCAGGTTTGGGTGATTGTGGAGTTTCACCTAGTCCAAGGTTACTGATGAAAGTTTTGGGATTTCCTTTCTCTCTAGAAACTTCTAGTGTTTTCAAGGTTTTTTTAAAGGCTTACAGAGTTGGAGATGTGGTGAGTGAATATGGCAAAACTGTACGATATATGTATTTTTGTGTTGAATGGGTGACAGCTATCAAAGAGAAGATATTGTTGTCTATTTGTGAATTCTAGATGTACCCAAGTTTTGATATCTAATCATCTTACGTCCACATCAAGAAATGTCACCTGGTCAGTGGATTATTTGAGATAATTTTAGAGCAGAAATGGAGTTGAGGTTGTTTAAAAATAGGGTTAGAATGTCTTGTCCAGCTGTCCATGCCATGAATATGTCATCACTGAAGCTAACTTCCTGTTCGATCTTACTACTACATCCTGTTCAGTCTTACTACTACATCCTGTTCAGTCTTACTACTTCCTGAGGAAGATGCAATCAGAGCAATAAATATTTAAGTGTGTGTAAATGTGTGCTAGTGTTTTTACTTTTATGTTTGCTTTATTTTTATTCAATTCTCTCATTTTAGTTACTACAGATTATATTATATTTTGCTTAGTGCACTTTACTTTATACAACATTCAAAATTTAAGAGTGTTCATAAAGACATCTTGTCGAAGTTCAAATACAGGATGGGACAGAAAGTGTTGACACAATTAATAACATTACATCTCTACTATTTTAACTACTGAATGCTCCATATTAAACTTAAAATAACAACAAAAGAATGACGATTCTTTACATACCCTTGAACTATTTTTCTTTAAGCAATTTCCCCAAGAGGGCCACAATTATGTACAAATACACTGTTGTATGTGCTCCTCATATCTTGGAACAACTTTGTGTAGTGTCTCTTGTTGAATTGTTTTAAGTTCCTGAATTGTTCTTGGGCGAGTCGCGTACTCATGATTCTGTAACATGCTTCACAAGATAAAGTCCAGGGCTATTAAGTCTGGTGAACATGGTGTTGAGGAAACATTGTGTGAAGGACTTCTATTGATGTTCAACCTTCCTGAACCCCTGACTGCAACGCAAGAGAATGGATACCAGCAAGATGGTGCGATGACCCACACAACCTAGGCGGTCACTCCGGACTTTTATCTTGTGAAGCATGTTACGGAGTCATGAGTACATGATTCGCCCAAGAACAATTCAGGAGCTTAAAACAATTCAACAAGAGACATTACACAAAGTCGTGCCAAGATATGAGAAGCCCATACAACGGTGTATTTGCACATAATTGTGGCCCTCTTAAGGACATTATTTTAAAAAATATTAATAGTTCAAGGGTTTGTAAAAAATTGTCAATTTTTTGTTGTTATTTTAAGTTTAATATGGAGCATTCAGTAGTTAAAATAGTAAAGATATCGTGTTATTAATTGACTGGCAATATTTGCAATTAGATACAAATGCTGTCTAAACCTTAGCTAATATTGATATTATTTTCTAATCCTAAAATACATTAATTATCGAGTGTTCTATAAACCAACTATATGAATAGTTCTTATTATTCTTTGAGAAAGAGAGGATGTCAAAGAAAATGCTGGAAAAAGACCGCAAGGGAGGAGTAGATAACAGAAAGTGTTTAAGTGCGTGGAGAAGAAAGGTGGAAGGATAGAGGAAGATGGAGGCATTTTACTAAACTGACCCAGGCGCAGGGTTTGATAACGGTTTTCAATTGGTTTTTAACTCATACAGATTATTCATACCAGTACTAGTACAACTCGTTACAAGATTACTGTGTGATGCGTACAATTATAAGTAACATCATTTGTACAGCTTAAAATGTTACCAATGTTGCCAACAATTGAGCCTGTTCTTCTCATTTACTTACTGGACCATGAAACGCTATTTAAAGATCTCTTACAGCTAAACACTTTGTGTGTGTAGTGTTAGTGTTATTGTCACTCATTTAAACGAGTGGTACAAGAGTTGTATCTGCTTCTAACCACGCAGTTTCTACTGTTAAAAACACTGCTGACAATAGATGTCAGTACCATCAGGCTATATTGGCTATCTGGGGCCAAGCAACAGACAGTAGATGTCAGTACCATCAGGCTATATTGGCTATCTGGGGCCAAGCAACAGACAATATATGTCAGTACCATCAGGCTATATTGGCTATCTGGGGACAAACAACAGACAAGATGTCAGTACCATCAGGCTATATTGGCTATCTGGGGCCAAGCAACAGACAATAGATGTCAGTACCATCAGGCTATATTGGCTATCTGGGGCCAAGTGACAGAGCTCTCTCAGACAAATAAGTTCATGTAACAGTTTATAATCCTCACCATCTTAGCCATGGCCATGCAAAACCCTCGACAGAGCGACGTAGCTTATTTTGGCAGCAGTGTCAAACCATCCGATGGGGCCCACCTCACAATCGGCACAAGCCAGATACTTCACACCCCCCACACTGTGTGAGAATCCAACATTTTCAAACGAATACATGTCCTCGACCAGCCAGTAGTCCTTGATAAGTTCCTCCTCAGACCCCTTCATGGGACTGCTATCTTTCTTCATGTGGGGTAGTGGGAACTGAAATATAAAAACAACTAACACACTCTGGTGATGGTTAACATCATCGACCCGCCGATACGGGAAATGGAAGATATTACAATGCAACTCACAAGTGGTGTAGACAATGACAATGTAGTCAGCAGAGCAGACTACAGTAGTTTCTACTACTACTCTCTACACACCTCAACCTGCTTGTAGACAGCTGTTCCTGGACTGAGAATAGTAGAGGGGCAACGCTGACACCGAACTTGTCGCTTATTCTTGCCATCTTGAACTTCTTCTTGCAGAGGAAACGTTGTAGAAACTTTGCCAGCCATTTTATTAAATCTGGAAACACAAAAAATAGTTTATTAGGCGGTAGATAGTCTAGTTTGTGCTGCAGCATCATGGGCCAGCTTACAATCCTACTGTGTTCAGAGAATGTTTGAATCAAACGTCGGCCGTACTTGAGCAGGTAACTTGCCCACTGCTATGCATGGTAAAGAAGATGACGTTACCAGGGCTATCTGTCCCATTTAGGCTCTTTTTCATTGATATGGTAAAATGTTTAGATATTTCATTCACTTTATTACACACACAAGAGTACAGAGAATCAAAATATACCAAGATTTATAAAATTTTAATACTTTTAATAAACACTACATCTGAACAAAACTCAACACATCATTCAAGTCACTTTGGATTTGTAGATATTTATAATGTGTACCTTCCAGCGATAGCTAGTGCTACACCTGGGATCCTGTTCTCTAAAACTAAGACATCAATGTATGTGTACAACCCATGTTTAATTATCACATTAAATAGTTTATTTTAGCTATAATTATAAATTTAATGTATTAATAGGCTACATGAAAGATTAGGTTAAGTTGGGTTGGGAAAGTGTAATAATAATGAATATATAAATTAGTTGTCTTATTACAGTAATGACGTCTGTGTAGGTAAACACGGGCCTTCAACAAACTGTACCCTTCAGTTTGTTATGTACCCTTCAGTTTGTTATGTACTTGCACATTCACAGCTTAGTCAACATCACAAACAACAAGAAGAACTTTAATCCAAAGAGGTTATTTTGAAATAATAAGACAGTGTGCAAGTTGTGTTCAAGTCTAATGGATATAACACAATATCACTTCACACCCTGTCTGGGCGGGCTATGCCATTGCTTAGCACATTACTCATGAGTGATCACATGGTCTCTCGAGTGACTAGACTGTCGGTAAGGGAGGGATCGGGGTTCAAAGTAGGGTCGGCTGTTTTCCCTAAATGGTTTAATGCCCCGACACAGTCTCCATACCCGTAGTGCCATAATCCGTGGTCCTGGTTCTCAAGAAATTCTATTCACGATTCCAAAGTCCATATCCGTAATCACATGACCATTCAAACCAATTAGATAGTTAGATATGTCCAATCGAAAACTTCAAAAGAAAATCGTCTACAGCAAGGAGTGAGCGCCAGTTAAGTCAGCTGATCAGTAAAAAAAAACACTAAAAAAAACAATCTTGTTGAGAAAACTTCCAGAATATAGGTACTTAAAATGTAGTACAATCACAATAAACATATTTATAGCACGATTTTAATTATCAAACTTAAAATAAATTTCCCTGAAAATGCAAAACAAATGTAGTTACTAGTATTCTGAGTGTAGGCCTAAACAAAGAAACCACTTTTAATATCATATTCGTGCTTCCTTTATGTGTTTAGATCTTTAACAAGCCCAAGCCCAATCACAAAATAAAATATAATTATAAACAATTTACTTTAGTGTTTAAGATAGATCCAAATGTTCAGGAACATATTTACTCAATTGTGATTGGTAGTCCGAATAAACTAGGCCTTAGAAAGTTAAAGTTGCTCAACTTCTACGGAGTAAGGACTCATTACAGATAAGGACTCTGTAGCCTGAGCAATCTGATAATATGGCAGCGATTTCTTACGGACCACGGAGTCTGTGTCAGGGCCTTTACAACCCTTCCACACACATTCAGAGACATTGCCTTGACAATTATATAAAAGTAAATATGTGGATATGCCAAATTGGTAGTAAAAGCAACATAAATTTGGGGGCATATATATAGCCTAACCTACGAAAAATAGACATGATAATAATACTAAACATAATTAAATAAAAGTTTTAGTTAAAAATAAAAGGTAAATTTTTAAAAATTAAATAACATTTCAGTATACCAATTTCCTTTCTTCTGTTTATTTTCTATTAAAGTTAATCTTATAAAATTAGACAAATATTAATATTAATATGTACATTAGTTGAGTTATATGTAGAAAATCGATCAATGTTTAAACGACATCCTACCAACATTAAAACATTAGTTAATTAAGATTTTTTGAGTAACATCAAATAAAAAGGGTTTATGCATTTAAACTTTAATCGTAAAAAATTAGTTATTTAGATCAATTTAAAACAAAAATATCAATAGATTTTGTAGTAAATAATCTCATTTGACGGTAATTTTTTTTTTCTTCAATGGCACTGAAGATATTTTCTTCAATAAGCCAGGAACACTTGAATTCGATTCACTCCCGGTGCTGCTTTCTTGATTTTTTTTTATAAGTTCAATACTTCAATCCAAGTCTGACCCATATAACCTAGCTCTTATTCAACACGAATTTCATCTACGAGAAGACATATTTTGTTCGTCTCTACACTGGCATATTTATATTTAGAAGGAAATTGTACAGCCTCCTATACAAAGTAACGTTGTCTTAGTGTAATACATTAACTAAAGAAAAGTCTGTAATATAATTAAGAATGTAATTTACCCGATCCAACTGATGTACAGGGCAAGTCATAAATTTATGTTCCGATGTTTCAGGAACGTGGCAAACCACACAATGTGAGGACGGTATCTTGCGCATCAAATAAAGTCAGTCTTTCGTGTAGGCGTCCACGAGCCGAAGGTGGATTATTGTACAAATAAACTTTCTAGTGCCCTTAACTCCTGAAAACCATGGTGTAACTAATTTTGTACCACATACACCATGGTACCATTTTGCTTTTTTCTGGCATGTGGTCTCCCACCATTCGCTCCATTTAACTTGACTTCTGAGTTTTACCCTCGGTATAAAGTCGCTATACGGTAGCGGGATTTCCTGTACAATGGAAAGTAAATTTATACTAGATGCCAAACTATCTACTCTCTCATTACCCATTATACCCACGTGACTAGGAGTCCATTGGTACCCCAATTTGTAGCCCCTAGCTCGTAGAAAGGCGCACTCTTCGAGTATTTGAATTACCAATGGGTGTGATGGAGGGCTTGACAAGCCACTTAAAGACTCCAATGCGCTAAGGGAGTCGCGCCACTACATGCTGCGGACGTAAATATAAGATATATTTCAATGCCTGTAGGATAGCAAATAATTCAGCTGTAAATATTGGTGCGTCAGATTGTAGTCTATATGTCTGACCATAATTAATACTACTGTCATAGAAGGCCGCACCCACTAGGGCTGGCTCTTCTCCCCTCCTAGCACCATCTGTAAATATAAGTCTGTATCTACTCCATCTTTCTTTCATATACCGTACCTTACTGCATTTAACTTCTGTTCGATCGGAAGGGTAACTCTTTTACTCCTGAATCAGGAATCGATAACACCACTGGTACGTCCCCAAGAGCATCATGCCCCCCAGTGATACACTGTACAGGATACGGAAGAGAGAAAAAAAAAATATACTGACGCAGTTCATTCAAACCCAAGAAACTATCCACAAGAGATGGGCATGTTTTGTTTAACCAATATTGTTTTGTCTGAACATAATTTGTAAGGATCCGAAGTTAGCACCTGCAGATAACTAGAAGTTGAACAATCTTTTAAAAAAAACTTGTCCGCCATCAGACGACGCCTAAGAAATAACGGGAGTTATTCCGCTTCAGTAAGGAGTTCATTGGTTGGTGATGTACGACAAGCGTCCAGAAACAGTCTTATAGCCGCATATTGGACCCTATCCTATGCAGTGTGATATACAAAACACTCATACTCTAATCGAGAGCGTATAAGCCCACGGTGCATTTGTAACATTGTATATGGGTGGGAGCCCCAAGAGGCACCCCCCACTGATCTCATAGTATTTATAAATCTGTCACATATTCCAGATAATTCCAAAAAATTAGGGAGCCAAGATCCCTTCATGTCTAGTATCATGCCTAAAAAACGCACCATCGGCTGTAACTGAATTCGACGACCTTCATAAACTAGCCTAATCAAGTTATCTCTCACTCTATGACGGGTGAAGATTGCCACACAACATTTAGATACATTTAGAGTAAAAAATTGGGCTGTCAACCAATTTGAAAGCAAAGGAAACACTGATTGTAACTTACCCAACCCCTCTGACAAATAACAAGACCGAACGTATATTATAACATCATCCGCATACTGTAGAGTCGTTATACCAACCGGAAAAGAAGTATCAATATCGTTCGAATGGACTGCATATAACAGAGGACTGAGCACTGATCCATGTGGTAGGCCCCTTCGTTGAGTTCAAGGAGATGATCTAGCTTGTCCTATCAATGTACGATCTATTTTGAAATAAATAGCTTAACCAATAACACATTTTGCTAGAACAACCGAGTTGAAAAAGTTTATCAAACAACACAGAATGCTCGACATTATCGTACGCATCCTGTACATCGAGGAAAAAAGCTGATACATATGAATTTTGTGATAGAGCAATTTGAATATCAGATAACTAAAATAGAGAGGCTATTAAGTGTGGAACGTCCCTTTCTAAACCCAAATTGCATAGGATTAAGGAGTTCGTTCATTTTTGACGGTAATTCCCTTCATGCACTCTTACTTTTTTACACTTTTATCTTGACGTTAAATAAAATGGTTAGATAAAAACTAAACAGGATTGACGATTATGTTTACTTGTTAAATTTTTAATTAAAAAATAGACAGAACTTGAAGTTCAGTATTGACTAAATAATGGTGCGCTATAATATATTGAATACCTCATAATCCAAATAATCAATCTCTTCATTTCTCTTTTATAGTTCATGGTTAGAATTAAATTATAACTATAGGCCTGCCCAGTAAGCCAGTTCAGGGCCGTGCCGACGGGGTTTTGGGGGTTTAATCCCCCCTCCCGAAATAATTAGGGTGAATTAAGAATTTATTTTCATAATGTTATGATTTTTTACTATTATACTTTGCATTTCTAAGGGTGTTATTATTTCTCTTAGTTAAAGGGTTGAGGAGTCAAAATGTGTTTAAAGCTTGGCTGTGACTGAACTCTCATGCCAGGATCACGATCAACTTAACGTTAACTTAACGTAACGTTCACTTAAAGTAAACTTAAGGCTTAGTTTATATTCATGCATAACTCATAACTAATAGTGAATAGTGCATAGTGTATAGTGCACAATTCATAAGAAAATTACTAAGGTTTATAATGCAACGTAGTGAATAAGACATTCATAACGATTGTCATTTGTTTGAGAGGTGATCTCCTTGCGCGCGTGGTATTTTAAGGAAACTACTTCTATGAATATGTCAATCATTGGTCTTCAAAATAATTTACATACTTACAAATATAATATTCTTGTTCCCTTTAACACGCCAATTTTACTAGCTGTATTATAATCTGAGAGATAAATATTGGTACTGTTTACTAAATAGTATTAATCTGAATTTATATATTTAGCATTTAATGGCAGACCATCTAGAATTGCATTTCTGGCTTTTTATCATCACGGGTAAATGAATTTTATAGAACCCATCCTTCTATATTTAATAGTATGTTTGAATTATTTATCTTCATTTGAGGACAATCTGGTTTAGTGGTTGAATGAAATGAGGCTAGAGTACAAGGGCGTTGCACGAAATGTGTTTTT
>CABFWB010003549.1:0-31626 GCA_902151455.1 Timema bartmani | reverse complement strand
AGGTATATTTGTAGTGACTAGCAACTATCTCCAAACAGAGAGGTATATTTGTAGCGACTAGCAACTATCTACAATCAGAGCTAGGTATATTTGTAGTGACTAGCAACTATCTCCAATCAGAGCTAGATATATTTGTAGTGACAAGCAACTATCTCCAATCAGAGCTAGGCATATTTGTAGTGACTAGCAACTATCTCCAAACAGAGAGGTATATTTGTAGTGACTAGCAACTATCTCCAAACAGAGAGGTATATTTGTAGTGACTAGCAACTATCTCCAAACAGAGCTAGGTATAATTGTAGTGACTAGCAAATATTTCAAAACAGAGAGGTATATTTGTAGTGACTAGCAACTATCTCCAAACAGAGCTAGGTATATTTGTAGTGACTAGCAACTATCTCCAAACAGAGAGGTATATTTGTAGCGACTAGCAACTATCTACAATCAGAGCTAGGTATAATTGTAGTGACTAGCAAATATTTCAAAACAGAGAGGTATATTTGTAGTGACTAGCAACTATCTCCAATCAGAGCTAGGTATATTTGTAGAGACTAGCAACTATTTCTTAAGCATCACACGGGAGAAAAGAGAATTTTAAAAACTCTGAGTAACTTACCTGGTGTTCTATGAAGGTGTGTGTTAATGTGTAGATAGCTGCTCAAGTTTGACTTGAAAACAATGCCAAATTTGGAAAATATGCAAACTTCCTCTTTCTAGCTTAGACTCACATTAAGGGGGGAATCTAACAATGAATAATGAAACTAGGAAAATAATTTACAGAAATGTGTTAGTTTCTAATTAAAAGTGATGGCGAATATAATTTGTAACAGTAGTCAAATAAATAAATAAGGTAATAAAGTTTGTTGATTTGGATTAATTTGATAAACGCCACTAGCCTAACTTACACACATAATTGTAAAACTATTAGTAAAAATCATAGCTCTCTACTAAACTCTAGGAATTGGGATAACTGAGTTTAACTTATTTTGTTAAATATCGCCACAACTTAGATGGTACAGGTTGACCAATTTTAGTAAAGTAAATGTTTCTTTGGTTTTCACCTGGAACAGATACTAGCAACAATGTAATGAATGAGAGCTATAGATGATTAACTTATTATAGTAGTTGTACTAACCTGTATCTGCATTGACCTTTATAGCTGTACTAACATATATCTGAACTGACTCTTGTAGCTGTACTAACCTGTATCTGCATAACCTGTGTAGCTGTACTAACCTGTATCTAAACTGACTCGTGTGGTTTTACTAACTTTTATCTCTATTCATTGGCCCAACAGGGTCAATATGAGCTCAGGGTTCATCTCGGAGGCAGAACTGACGGAGCAGCGCAGAGTACGACAGGAGGAGTGGGATAAAGTGCGCAAACCAGAGGAACCAGAAGGTTAGGGTTGGGTGACTGACCAATGCATTGGACCAATCTATTTCATGTCAAGTTTGGTTTTCAATTTGTCATTCGAGCGGACGGAACTTAAGAATCATACTGTTTTAAAATCACAATATTCATACGAGGGGGAGCCGGAGTAAATAAACTAAAAAACAACAACTTTGGTTTTATCAAAAGTTTGGGGGAACATTGCAATTGATATACACATAATAATTTTTTTAGTTAAATAATATTTGCTATTAAACCAGGTACTAGTTGATTTTATTATATTCCATTGAAAGTCTTTTATTTTAAATTTCAAATATGTTTAAGTGAACACTGTTCCAATTACCCCATATGGGGTTATTGGAACACGACGTAGTACACTGTAACTATAGGTGCCAAAATTATTCTGGGGTAAATGGAAGCACTGTCACTATATGTTCTAATTACCCTGCAAATTTTAAACAAATATGTTAACAAATAAAGAAGCTATAAAGTTTCATATAAGTTGACAGTAGAACTTTTATTTTTCAATACAATCAATTATCTATCTAATTTCAAACAAAGACTTAGTGCCACTATTTAACATAAAATGAGCAAGAATGTTTATAAAGTCTTTGATGCACTTAAGAATACTTCAACATTTTCTTTATATCTTTATATTTCATTGTTATTGCATGCACACATGGAATTTAAATGGACCATTGCCAATAAGCTTCACTGGACCGTAGAATATGAACTCTTAGTTCACCTCAGAAATGTCGTCTTGTTTTGGCTAGTCAAAAGAACCTGGCAGTAGAACCAGCATTAAATAGTTCAAGTGTATGATCAATACATTTAAGTTAATACAGAGCAGAATATTATGTTTTCCAAATGTTCTATTTGCCACAGCCTAAGTTTTATAATTACCCCAAAACTACTGTACTGGGGTAATTAGAACATGGAGACTATGATGGGGACTAACTACAATTGTACGGCTCAAAAAATTACAATATGTTTGGAGACATCTTCTTTAGTATTGTTATGATTTAGTGGGTCTATGAAAATTAAAAACTTATTTATCTACAGCATATTTATTGAATAAATTTAAAGTTACTTTTCAACTTTTTTGACACTTTGTCACAAATTTGGCTGTAAAAAAGATTTTTTTTTTGTAATACACCCCTATATTTTTAATGCACATGATAGTACCTAGTTTGCTTAAGTCATATAAAAGTTTTTAAGATCATTGCTAAAAACGTGTGAAAAATACTGCCATGTGATCCAAATACCCCATGTTCTAATTACCCTGCCTTCCTAGCATTACACTCACAAAAATGCAGGAAATTAAACTACACTCCATTGGAGATTATTAAATATAACTTTGTCATGGTGAGGAATTCAAAACCAAACTCTCCTAAGGTGACACAGGAACAAATAACTTGAATTCATCCATCGTAAGTTTCATATCAAAATGATATTATATTTAAGGCCAACTAATGTATAACTATACTATTAAGTTATCTTTCCAACTTAGCTTTACCTAACCTTCATTACGGTAATTACTCGGCTGACTTGCTATCGTGAGGGGTCATGGCTCAAATGACTTGTTGGTCTAACTTGGTGGGTTTACGTTTGGACTTGTATCGAGTTATATGAATGTAGTAAAATAAATCTAATTATAGTATGATTGTATTTGCTGTTTCCTTTCTAGTATAATGATAGTGTTAGCATGTTGCAGGGGCTGAGATTTATGATTTACCCAATCCCTGCACCTAAAACTTGGGTGTTTGGGGGGGGCTTAGCTCCAACCGCCGGAGGCAAGAACATTTTCGAACTATATACACCTTTATAATTTATTTCAAAGGTTTTTTGAATAGTAATTGTAGACATGGGCTTAACATTTTTTAAACTAGTCCCTAACATTAAAAATATAAAAAGTAAGCTAAGCCTTGGCTCAAATAAAATTGTTTTAGACATTCTCTAGAACCATGTTTAATAGACAACTATTTCAAAAAACTTCTAACTACAGTCAACTCTCGATTCTACGACCATTCACGGTTCTCTGGAAAAGGGTCGTTATTGGAATTTTAACCGATTTTGTTTCACCCCCGACCCTCATAAGCAAAAATTGCATTTTTTTTTAAATACATGAAAAAATACCTATCTAATTCTTAAAGAATTCCATTATGGAGGCCTGCTTCTTCTTAGCGCCAGTTTGCTCGACGAAGTCTTTCACATTATAGAACTGGAACCACAGCTCTTCGCTTACACCCTGGTGCTTAAGTGCTCTTGAGAAAACGTCCCCAGCTTTCAGAACATCTTTCATTGTAGGGATGTCTTCAGGCTTTTCTTCAATTTCTTCCTCCCCCTCTTCATCGCTGGACTCCTGCTGCTCCCTGATTATATGGGCGTTGTCGAGGGTGCCCCAAACTGTGATGCCATCATCTGCTGCTATGTACTCCTCATACGTGCAGTCTAGGGCTAATCTCTGCCATGTTTCCTCGTCGCACGGCCGAGTGAAAGTCAGGGAGGCAAACGAAGGTGCTGTTGACGAGCTAGGCTGCGGTTTCGTGTAGGGGCCTGGCTGAGAATTTACGTCCACTGGCGGTGGGTCGTCTGGGTCTTTGCCACATAGCACATAGACTGAAGTCTCTTCGTTGACTGGCAGGCCAAAGCCTGCGTGTCAGAGGCAATTGGTGATTACCACCGGTCTCATGGCCCTCCAGCTGACGATGATTCCCTCCATGGCCCTGACACACGTCCCACTTTTTGACCTCCTTGCCCATGTCGGGATTCCACACTATACTCCAAACAAGCATCTCGTGGAGCTTCACCTTCACTTTCTGGATTATCCCCCAGTCCAGGGGCTGAAGCACTCTGGTGGTGTTATTTGGCAGAAACACAAGCTTGATGTTCCTGAGTTTGTCGAGAGCAGCATGTGTGGGGCAATTGTCGACGAAGAGCACGACTTTTCTATTTGCGGCGTCCATCTTCTAATCGAAGCCTTGAAGCCACCTCGTGAACACCCCTGAGGTCATCCGTGTCTTCTTATTAAAACCATAGTCATAAGGCAGAGAGTTGCCCTTGAAACCCCGGGGTTTCTTGAACTTACCAATCACGAGAGGGCTTCATATTATCGCTGCCGTACATGTTGAGCACAGAAGGATGGTGAGGCGCTCCTTGCTCCTCTTTGCACCCATGTTCTTATTTTCTTTCACAGCACGAGTGTGATCTGGCATGAGGTTGTAGAACATCCCCAACTCGGCAGTGTTGTATACATCTTGAGGCTGATAGCGCCTAAGGATGTTTCGAAGTAAGGGCATCCACTCCTTCACCGGTGTTGGGTCGACCGATGCGCTTTCAGTGACGACATTGTGTCTGGATATGCTGTGATGCACTTTTAAACGCTCTAGCCATCCACTTGAACACCTAGTTTTCTATACCCAACCTCAGAGAAAATTCATCGGCCTTCCTCTGCATCATCGGTCCGTTTATAGGCACGTTTTACGCTAAATGCTGGCTGAACCACTCCAGCATAGCTTGCTCCAGATTCGCGTGCGTCGCACCCTTCAAATTTTTGGCCTTTTCATTGTGGCCTTCCTTCTGCACTGCATTCACAATTTCTTCTCTCATTTTGAGAATCGTTAAAAGTGTCGACTTCAGGATGCCATGCCACCGCGCAATCTCCGTCTTTGTAATCTTCTTCTCATCCACTTCCTGGATGATCTCTTACTTCTTCATGAGTGTCAAGAAGGTCCTCTTTCCACTCATTTTGTCGAAATTATAAGTTCATATCAAATAAAAAAATAGCGTGGGTCGTCAAAAATCGTTCACAAAATCAAACCAAAAACGTAACCAAATCGAGAATTTAAATAACAATGGCAACAAGCCTGGCGCGTGATGTAGCGGCAGTCGCGTGCGGGGAAACATTGTCTTGCTTGTGGGAGGGGGGTGGACAGAATAAAGTGCTCTTGGCTGGCATTGAGAGGGTGGTGTCTATTTTTATACCTGACCTACCCCAGTTACTAGCAATACAGCGCTCACAAAAATAAGCGCAAGTGCAACAAACACATTTTACAGCCGATTTCCTTAAAATTCTCGACTTTTTTTTTTTCACATTTTTCACGGTTCCCCAAAAAAGGGTCGTTACTTCGAGAGGGACGTTATTCCCGGGGTCGTAGAATCGAGAGTTGACTGTAGTTACTTTAACATTATACTTTTAACTTCATTCCAAACCACTCGATAGTTATAATCAGTGGACTGTTTTTGACAAACACTTTGTTAGTCAACCTGTAGATTAATTCTGGGAAACAATTGAAGGTAAAAAGAGCAGGGAAAATGATGAAAGAAAAGGCTGATATTAGTATAGGGTTACGCTGTGGCTTGTGATAAGACTTGTCGCCTACAATTGTACCAACATCGACTATCCAAACTACACATGCATAAGGTGCTAATGCATCATTCCTCATACATTTACATACAGAGTTAGGCTAGACATATTTTTATACCTAAAATTGATAAACATGAAATATTTTCTATGTATAATACATTTTATAATAATTATGACACTTTCAGATTGATTGATTATTTGATCATCTAGAAATATGGGCGCAAGACATTATCATCATCTTAACTTCTTGATTCAGCCTTAACTATAGCTTAAGATTAGGCTACTTAGGAAGTTACTTTATAAATCTGATATAACATTGTGTTTTGTGATTGAAATAATCAAACATTTTGGGCTGAATATCAGGATTGAGTGTTGATGAGCTCACAGGAGGAACTGACAGCAAACAGATCTGACATGTTGACTGTTGATGAGCTCACGGAGGAACTGACAGCAAACACAACTGACATGTTGACTGTTGATGACCTCACAGGAGGAACTGACATGTCGACTGTCAATGAGCTCACGGAGAAACTAACAGCAAACAGAGGTGACATGTCGACTGTTGATGAGCTCAATGAGGAACTGACAGAAAACACAACTGACATGTTGACTGTTGATGAGCTCACAAGAGGAACTGACAGCAAACACAGCTGACATGTTGACTGTTGATGAGCTCACAGGAGGAACTGACAGCAAACACAGCTGACATGTTGATTGTTGATGAGCTCACAGTAGGAACTGACAGCAAACACAGCTGACATGTTGACTGTTGATGAGCTCACTGGAGGAACTGACAGCAAACACAGCTGACATGTGGACTATAAGCCCTGCTTGGACCTGAGCTCATGTTGTTTAAGGTGTCTTACAGTAGACTGGATTGCCAATTACAGGGAGGTCAAGGTTCAAATCATAGCCCGGTGGTAATTTATAACTATGTCTCTGTTATTCTATATTTAAATCAATTATTTTCTCTTGTACAATGAAGTTAAATACAGTAATTATTAATGTGAGTATGTGCTCTTAAGGTGTCCGTCTCGGTCAGCGAGAAAGTATCACTCACTGGCCTTTGTCTAGGCTTTTACTCTCTTTCGCTCTGGGAATATTATTACAAATTTTTTTGAAAATGAGCTAATCCTACATTTTCACACATTATTTTCTCTTAATAGAACTCAAACTAAAGGATTATTATAAAAAAATAGCCCTGTTTGAATCTTTTGAATTAATTTTGGTGTGAACCCTATTTTAAAATAACGCATAATAGTGTGTTAGAGTTGAACGTCTGTGCGGCAATTTCTCGCTTACCAAGGCAGCCACCTTTATTATTATTATTATTATTATTATTATTATTATTATTATTATTATTATTATTATTAATTTCTTTATAGAGTTTAAAATGTTTTGTGTTTTAATTTTTGGCAAACCACGGGACCTTATCGAAATGAAATAAAACGTCTGAAAACTATTTGTACTTACATTCTATATTTATTTGTCCAGACTGTCCTGAGCCTGAATTTGATCATCGCTCCTTGTTTGACCGTCTCGAAGAACAAAAACGTAAACGAGAACTTGATTATGAAGAAGCTCATAAGCTCAGTGAGTGGGTTTAAATGTGTATCTTGCACCAGATGTATCTTCACTGTGTGTTAAATGTATCTTGAAATTAAGTAACCACAATTAATTATCGTTTCCAGAAAACATGATCAAAGGTCTGGATGACGAAGAAGTTGAGTTTCTGGATCTTGTAGATCGCAGTAAGTTGGAGGAAGAACGGCGCACTTCTGCAGAGGATGCTCGGGAAATCAAGGATTTTAGAAACGCTGTGGCTAGCTTACAAGAACGTCACATTGAAGAATTAATAAACACTGAAATACGCACAAAACCAGCTTTGCCCAATCAAAGGTACAAATTAATATTTCAACTGTACAACTTGTATTATGTTGGGTTATTGGAGCTAAGTAACTTCTGAACCCTAGCGCTAAAGACACTCAAGCACACTACGACTGCACATTCTATGTAACATTTACTTGCACACTCACCAATCACAAACATCATAATCCAGGTTATTATATCCTCATGTTCTAGCTATACAATTTAGGCTGAATGTGGTTAACAAAGGTAATTCTGACCATTTCCTATTCAGTGTAATATATTCATAATGGTCTCTAAGTCATGTTCATACCAATGCTCCTACTTCTTAGAATAACTGATCTTTTATTGGATATAATCCCCATATTTCAGCAAGTTTTACTGAAAGGCCAGATGTGGTTTGTACGAGGGCTTTTAGGAAAGTAAAGGCTGATTAGCTATTACCTGTTATAGAAGCTTCGGCCGGTCCCAGACAACCTTTTTGATCAGAGGGTAGTGCTACTTCTTACACCGCTTAGTTTCCTAACACTCTTCTTAATCTTAGCCTTCACTTGTGTTCCACTCTATGTTTCACACAACTTAGTCCAAGATTTATTAAAAACTATTATTGTTTATGATAACTATGTTGTTTGTTTCAGCTAATGGTAACTTGAAATTTAAGCACACAATTCAGCAATTAAAAATGTTATCAGGATAAATATTACTTGTATTGTAAAATATACACATACATTGTTACTAACATGTTGTCCTAACAACCCGAGAATAGCTGATCATATTTTGCTTATTCTTTTCAGTAAATACTTTGCTAATACAACAAAATACCCGCAACAATCTTGTCTTGTGGGGTTTGCTTGTGTCTTGTCACCATAATCATCATCATCAACTATTTCCAGCCTGCGACTGGGTCAGTTTAGTAAAATGCCTCCATCTCCCTCTGTCCTTCCACTGTTCTTCCTCCTTTAACTTCTTCCATTCTTCTCTTCTCACCTGAACACTTCCTGTTATCTGCTCCTCCCATCTCTTTCATGGTCTCCCTTGCAGTCTTTTTTCTACATACTTATTTTCAACATTTTCTTTGGCATCCTTTTTCCATCCTCATTACATGTCCCTAACATCTCAGTCTTGCTTCCTCTACTATCTCAATACTCTCTGTACGCCTAATCTTTCCCCGATAACTTCAATCCTAATCCTGTTTCTGCTGCATATGTGACGATAGGTACAAAGTACGCCCTGTACAACACTTGCAGGGCACTTCTCCATAGCAGATCTCTTACACACCTATAGAACAACTCTCCATAGCAGGTCTCTTACACACCTATAGAACAACTCCCCATAGCAGGTCTCTTACACACCTATAGAACAACTCTCCATAGCAGGTCTCTTAGACACCTGTAGAAAAACTCTCCATAGCAGGTCTCTTAGACACCTGTAGAAAAACTCTCCATATCAGGTCTCTTACACACCTATAGAACAACTCTCCATAGCAGGTCTCTTACACACCTGTAGCACAACTCTCCCTAGCAGGTTTCTTACACACCTGTAGCACAACTCTCCCTAGCAGGTCTCTTACACACCTATAGAACAACTCTCCATAGCAGGTCTCTTACACACCTGTAGAACATCTCTCCATAGCAGGTCTCTTACACACCTGTAGAACAACTCTCCATAGCAGGTCTCTTACACACCTATAGAACGCCATATAGCAGGTCCCTTACACACCTATAGAACAACTCTCTCTCTCTCTCTCTCTTACACTGCTCCTGTTACTCTCATACATGCTTCTCAATATCATTACAACTCTTTCCATCAGCTGTCTGATGGCAAAGATCAAGTCTTTTGTAGACCTATGTTCCTCTTTCTCTCCACCTTCCTTTAATTTTATTTCTTATTCTCCTTTCCAGTATATTTTCATTTCCATCATCAGTTCGTCCACACCCAGTGATTTTCCTTGTTTCATCCTCTTTAATGTGTCCTCCACCTCTTTCCTCCTCCTCTGCTATTTCTTCCTGCTCCTCTGTTTCACTCTCATTCCTCTCCTCTTCCTGGTTGAACATATTCTCAAAATATCACATCCATAGTACCTTTTCTTTATCTCCTGTCTTCACCTTCCTTCCTTCTTCATCTATCATTCTAACACACTTGGTGTTACCTTGATGTTTAATGTCTGCCTTCTCATCTATGGTAAAGTAGCATATCATCGACCTTCACTCCCCATCCAACTGTATCCATTGATCTTATGACTGTCTCTTTCCTTCTTCTATTCTCGTTTTATTTCATGTACAGAACTCCAATGGCCTTCCACCCTCCTTGTTTCTTTCTCCCCATCCTTCCTTCCTCAAACCTTACTCTCTCTTTTCCTACTTTTGCATCAGATCCCCCATTACTGACACTTGTTTCCAATATACCTTTCTAGGTCTTCCTCACACTTGTCTTTTTATTCTTCTGGACACACACTTGTATCACCTCCGTCTGTTTGCCTTTGTCATTTATTGTCATATTCATTATTCTCTCTTTCATCCCCTCTCTCACTACTCTCTGCTTCTTCTCCCCTCATCATTCCCCATCCGATGTAGAACGAAACCATTCCTTACTTCAGTCATGCTGCTATTCCCCACTTGCCCAGGGCATCCACTCTTCTCCCGTCCATCAAATCTATTACCTCCTCCACTCTTCTCCCGTCCATCAAATCTATTACCTCCTCCACTCTTCTCTCGTCCATCAAATTTATGATCTCCGCTCTTCTCTCGTCCATCAAATTTATGATCTCCGCTCTTCTCTCGTCCATCAAATCTATGATCTCCGCTCTTCTCCCGTCCATCAAATCTATTACCTCCTCCACTCTTCTCTCGTCCATCAAATCCACGATCTTCTCCACTCTGCTCTCGTCCATTAAATCCACGATCTTCTCCACTCTGCTCTCGTCCATTAAATCCACGATCTCCTCCATTAAATCCACGATCTCCTCCACTTTGCTCTCGTCCATCAAATCCATGATCTCCTCCACTCTTCTCTCGTCCATCAAATCTATGATCTCCTCCACTCTTCTCTCGTCCATCAAATCTATGATCTCCTCCACTCTTCTCTCGTCCATCAAATCCATGATCTCCTCCACTCTTTTCTCATTCATCAAATCTATGATCTCCTCCACTCTTCCAGTTAGTGTTCCGATGTCCAGAGTCCCTATTCTTAGCTTATAATTGTCAACAATTTTTCAATTTTGGCATCTTCCTATGTTTTCTTGAGTATGGGTTTGTTTCGGCCACCGGCTTGTAAAACCCACCCACCCATTAATGAAAATAACAAAATAATAATTTAAATAAAATATTTTATTGGCTAGCTCAATTCTGGCAAACATTTTAGACTCTTTGGGAGTAGCTCCCCTGTCTCAGGACCCCTAGTTGGTTCACTCTGTCAAAACAGATGCCCGGTCTGTATGGAGGAAGAGGGTGAGGGGGGGAAGGTCAAAACAGACTAAATACTTAAATTGTTATGAATAAAGAAACAAAATATATCATAACCCTTTATATTACAAAACAATATAGTTTTTGGGAATTGCTGTACCCTGTGTGAAAGACTGAATACAGGTCTAATGCACCACACAACAATATCATTTATAAATGCTCACTGAATGCAACAAGTAGCCTACTATATGCTTTGAGATTAATAACATAATATCACACACATTTGTATAGCAAAAGAAATAACAATCAAAATGGCCTTACCTGGTCTGAAGGGCTGAGTAGAAGTGTACCAAAACACACAGCAATGAGTTTAAATGTGATTATATTCAAATGATAGGACCTGGCTTTTATAATATATCACACACAATATGATAACAAAAAAAATAACACTTACTTTACCGGGCCGCACCAACAGGAAGGACAAAACTATACTCTTGGTATATCGAAATAATAGGTCACCTAAACTCTATTTTCAGATAGGATCAGGTACCTTCCCAAGACTTCTGGTTGTAGATGTAGGACGAATTAAGTATTGGCTAGTATCACCAAATAATGTCTCCTTCTCAGCTAACCAGTTCTCCAGAATGTATCATTTATCATCATAGAAACATTATACAATTGTTGTCCTGGCTGTTTAAAAAAAACTCCCATATCAATTACAATACCAGCAGCATGCTCGATTCCCTTGCTAGATGTAATACTTCACCAATGGATAGTTTTGCATAGTTTCACACGAAGCTTCCATTTCCACAGTTTAGTTGATACATAGAGCTTTAAGAACTTAACAGTTCTAAGAGTTGCAGATAATAATTACTTGTATATCGTCTAATTTATATGATAACAGTTTGTGGCTTTATACTCCATCCACACCGCCTAACACAGATCATCTTCTCAAAGGAACAGCCCTGCACATTCAATCAAAGTGAAAAAATAACCTCGCAACAAACCACGCCTCCAAGCGGCAACGGAAGACAACACAAAACCCATAATCAAAGCTAACCGTGAAATACCAATATGGAAGCCAAATACAGTGTTACAGGCTTACTAAACCTGTCGTGGCCTAGACCTGAGTAGGAGAGCTGTGGCTTACAGGTTCTCAGGTAGATCTTCTCTTGGTGGTAACCTTTTCTAACCGAGGCTGCTGGTGCTGACGATGACTTAGCTCCTCATGACCAACCCTCACACTCCCAGCCCACTCCTCTGGGAGCCAACTGTGCTTGTGTCTTAGAGGTCAATATTATCATCCTAGCCGAGTATAGTGAGGTGGGTGATTTTCACTTTCCCTCCACACAAATTCTGAAACATTTTCTCTAAACTCTACCTTCCTCCTTATAGCTCATTGCACTATCCTCATTTTATGAATTATTTCAAAACCGGAAATGTTACCACAGCTTTCTCTGTCCTTTGTTAATGTACTAAGCTGACAGATGTTCTGTCATGTTGGCAGGGGCCGAAGCTCCCAGACCAGACTCCTTGCCGGGGCTGTGGTGAGGAAACGGCCAGCTGGCTCAGCTGAGAAGAAGTCAAGAACCTCTCCAGGTACGGATAAAGTACATTTACTGTCCTTCATACCACAATTGTTATACAATAAGCCATTCATTACAAATATTACTAATCATCATCACACACTGAATCTTGTAAGTCCCAATGAATCTTGTAAGTCCCAATGAACCTTGTAAGTCCCAATGAACCTTGTAAGTCCCAATGAACCTTACATCACCTGAATCGGATGACATAAAGTACTAATATTTGTGTCCACTAGAAATTGAATAAATTGTCAATATCGACGCGAGTGGAATTCTTATTTGACAACACTCAAACCAAAAGATGTGTTTAACTTGCAAGGATCTGTGACTAGTAGAAAGAAATACGAGATGAATTAACTCTTGACCACGAATTGAACCTTTATTGGTCTATTGCTGTGTATGTATAGTATAGCTGTATTTGCTAGGTGCAACCTTTTTGACCGCCCGTCTATAGAAGTGTTTTATTAGATTTTGCTACACCATAAACAAAGACAAAAACCTTACGTAAGATGAATTCTGACCGCCCCCTGCCCCTGTAAGAAAACGTAAGAAAATACTGACCTCCCACCCCCTCCCCCCCAATCTCAAAGTCCTTACATAATTTATGGATGGCCCCCTGCAACAGTACCACCTGAAACACAAACACCTTGTACAAACCTGTCACAAGAATAAGTTACCCCCTCAAAAACAAACTAGACGCAACCAGTTCATCACTCTCATAACAGAAAGGTCGTCAACATGACGCAGAGAACCAGCAAGGGGTCTAATCCTCAACCAAGATATCTGCGACCATTCACAACTAAGGACATGAGAAGTGTCCTTCCAACCAACACACTCACATTTATCTGTCTGGTCAAGTGCTGCTATCTGTGTGATACAACAGTCAATGACAGGAAGTTGGCAGTGGTAGTGAAAGTTAGTTTATAACTTGTTGTGTTTTTGTGTCTGTTGATGTTTTATTGAAATACGTTCTACTCCAGTTCTACCCAGGCAGGTGCTGGTAGCCTCCTAATTTCAGCAGCCCGGTGTTTTATTACAAGTAACCTCTTAGGAATAGTAAAAGTTATCTTACTACCCCGCATGCATTGGAACAAGCTCAGGAAAGGGAATTTCCTGGCTCCAAACTTAAGATTGAGGCAAAGAGAAATTTTACACTGGTTGTTTTATTGAATAAATGTCCATAAGACATGGAAATCTAGGGATGCACTTTTCTAAGAACACCATAATAAAAACAAACATTTTATAAACACTCAAGGCTCATATGATTAAAACATTGTTTTAGAAGAAAATCAAAATTTAAAAGATTAATAATATGATTCTCTTGCCATTATTATCTCAAAAATTCATTAAATCAAGCTTAATTTTTTATAAATTAGTTTTTCTCTCTTGTTGAAATTAGAAACTTCTAGAGAGTTCTATTTTGCAAACTTTCAGCCCATCATCCACATTATATTTATAGTAAAATGATTGCTAATTCATTATTTAATATGAATTAATGTTTCATTTCCCTTGGAAATGTTACATTTTTAATGATTATTCAAATTGTGATTGACAGCAACAAATGGTGAAACAGAGAATGGCGAAATACCTCCAAGGAGAACATTTGCAGCTCGTGCGGAGGATAATGAGACAGAACCTCTGAGGTGAGTGGAAACCGTCTGACTGTGACAGTAGATGTGAAGGATAGAAGATGTATAACTCTGTTTACTGTGTGCCTCGAGCTACTCCCAATGTTAACTACAAGTAGACTTTTCAGAACAAGGAAATTATAGCTAATAGTTGTTGTTCTGTTCCAAGCAACAGGAAAGTAATAATGATTGTGGTTCTGTTCCAAGCAACAGGAACGTAATAATGGTTGTTGTTCTGTTCCAAGCAACAAGAAGCGGAAGTTTGACAGTGAAGAAGACCCACAAGCCATCAGCATGCAGTGTATCGGTATCTTGCCTGGACTGGGTACGTACGCTGACTCGAGTGACAGCGAGCAAAGCTCAGACACGGACCAAGAAACCATCCCAACTCTAGCGGTGGATCTCTTGGGTCGTAAGATAGTTCAGGCAGTTCTAAAGAACAAGTCTAGTTCTGGTTCAGGTAGGTAAGAACTGCACGGCGTGAGACTGAAACTGTGCTGTGGCATGAGCTAACACGACTTGTTGCGTTTATTGTGTTTGTGTGACTAAACATTACTTATCTTCTGTCAGAGACCTCAGTTGAAAGATCTGCTTACTGTAGACTGGTTGTAAACATGATTCGTTGATATGTACATTTAATATAAATAATAAAAACTATGATTCTTAGCCAAGTGAGAGCAAAATAAAAAGTTATATTTAACATCTAACTTGTAAAACAAATGACAGGAAATTGTGTAAAACTCCCTCTCACTGCCGCAACAGGGATATGTCTACTGCATTCTATAGAATGTTTCACTGAATAAGGCAGAGATGATATTTTTGTTGTTGAAATCCAGTAAAACAAATCTTGATTTAAGTGTTCATAAATTGTCATTAGAACTTTAATAGACATAACCAATATTATTTTACTTTTATGTTGATCATTTTCTCCAAGACTAGTATTCAAATTCAATATTTGGGATTCAAAGGTAAAATTGGGATTCAGAGG
Organism: Timema bartmani; assembly: GCA_902151455.1. Taxonomy (NCBI): domain Eukaryota; kingdom Metazoa; phylum Arthropoda; class Insecta; order Phasmatodea; family Timematidae; genus Timema; species Timema bartmani. The sequence goes on along the minus strand of CABFWB010003549.1, from coordinate 16,399 downwards.
TGCAATAGTGGATTTGTCCCAGTACTGATCTAAAGGGATAATAGGCTCAGCACATTTCTAGTTGAGCGTGGTTATCTGATACAAGGTTTAAAATTGTCATTGTCATTATTATATCTTTTTGAGGAAAACCTCTTTTCTCTTTTTGAGGTATTTTGTTATTTTTGGAAGAAGGTTCAGGAGAGGTAGAAAGAAACAAACATATTACAGTGAAGAGAAGAACACAGTTCACACTTTACACTGCTGACACTGGACAAAGAGGGAATGGCTGCCTCTTTAAAAGAACCTAACATTACCGCCCTATCCTCAGACCTAGGGATAGTCCCTGCCATCTTCTAGCCCAGGACATGACTTAATTGCTACGAGATACAACACGTGTTTCTTTTTAAAACAATGCATATTTTTCTTGTAACACTAAAAGAGTTTTTTTTAAAATTTAAAACTGAAATAAAAATAACTATGATAGCTTATCTAGAGCTTGTGCTGGAGTTACATTTTATCTTAATCTGTTAGATTGAACAATAATATGGATTTTTCAAATCCCTTCTTTGTTAGTTTATCAAGTTTAAATTACCTCGAATGCTAGGACTATATAATCATGTTAATGCATTTAAGCCTAATATCTTTATCATCTGATGAAAATTTAACTTAAGTTTTTAATTTCAAGTTTCTCATAAAAAAAACCTCTATTCCAGTCAACAATTCAAGGTGCCTTTCAGAAAGGTTTGATCATGCAGCCTACCAACCCGGTAGTACACAAAATTACAAAGCAAATGTCAAAAAAAATGTTGGCATTGAGTCTCTTGCCGTACGAGTTTGTCAAGGAAGAAGACTTCATCAACTTAGAAACACGTAGTGGCAAACAACAAAGTTCATTGCCGCACCACATTTTCACGAAACTATGTGCCAGCACTTTATGATGAAACAAAAAGAGATATAAAATTTCATCTTATTTACCACAACTTTTTGCTTTGTCACTTACCTCGGATGGATGTCACGTTCACATGACACTTACAAAAGTCTGACATGTCATTGTTTAAAACCAGACTTTGAGTACAAGTCGTTTACAATGAACACCGTACTACTTAATGAGTCACACACAGCTGTGAACATCAGAGCTACACTGCAAAAGGTTGTTTGTGAATGGGGCATTGCTTTAAATGAAAATACACTTCCAATATATTGTGCCAGCGATAATGCTCCAAACTTTAGTTTTGCAGTTAATTCCCTGTTTATTTTCATTACATGTTTTGCTCATTCCCTACTATTGGCTATCTGTGATGCCAAAGCAGAATGTCCTGGGGTTTGTATGCTTTTGACAAAGGCAAAAGCAATTGTGGGGTATTACAGTTGTAGTTCATCCACAAGTAAAAGATAACATACTGTAATGGAAGAGATGGGGCTAGTATAACACGCTATGTGACCTAAGTTGATTGATGATAGTGGCAGTAAACGTGCCAGCAAATGAAGTTAAGAAGTTGAGTGACAAGTCACCTTTAGAATCTAATGTAAGAGATAAACAAACCTTGTGCTACACTTCTAGTTATGGACTATGGTCAAGTTACGATTCCATACTAAATACCACCCAACCGGCAATAGACAACAATAGTTAAGTGAAGGATTACCTAAACAAACCACAAGTGCCAGATAAACGAACCCCTATAACTGGGGGAGAGAAGAGGGTTCTCTAAAATACCCTAATGTCTCCAAGATAGCCATCAAATACCTGCTACAAGTGTGTGTGGTGAAAGGGTCTTTTCTAGCTCACGAAACATTGTAATTGCCAGACTAGAATATAGTTCAGGACACATTGTAACTGCCAGACTAGAATATAGTTCAGGACACATTGTAACTGCCAGTCTAGAATATAGTTCAGGACACATTGTAACTGCCAGTCTAGAATATAGTTCAGGAAACATTGTAACTGCCAGTCTAGAATATAGTTCAGGAAACATTGTAACTGCCAGACTAGAATATAGTTCAGGAAACATTGTAACTGCCAGTCTAGAATATAGTTCAGGAAACATTGTAACTGCCAGACTAGAATATAGTTCAGGAAACATTGTAACTTACCAAAGTAAAATATAGTTCAGGAAATATTATAATTGCCAGACTAGAATATAGTTCAGGAAACATTGTAACTGCCAGACAAGAATATAGTTCAGGAAACATTATTTTCTTAGAATGTACCATTTTTTTTACCATAACTTATAAACTGTTTGATTAGAATATAACCTATCCTAATATAGTATATTTTTTGATTTATAAAATATAATTGTCTATTTACATGACCAAGTGAATGTTTTTTAATAGGCCTACATATATTTTTTTTAAAGGTTAATGTCTTACTGTGTATTATTACATAATTAGGCTAAATTGTAATTTTTTATGAGTTTAGTAAAAGTCACATAAAATTTATCAATGAAATAACATTTGAAATAAGTATAAATATATTAAGGCTAAAAGCTCGCAAGTTTTTTAGGAAAATAATTTGTTTTCAGAACTATTATTTGTTGGTTTTTTTATTCAAACTTTGCTTTGATCTGAAAAAACTGTCTTCGCTCACCCCTAGTTATTGGGAAGGTTTTTCACCATTATAGCCAATCTTGATTTGTAGGGGAGATTTAACTGTCCGCTATCAGAGGTGTCTGTCAGAGGGGATTTAACTGTCCACTATCAGAGGTTTCCATCAGGGGGGATTTAACTGTCCACTATCAGAGGTTTCCATCAGGGGGGATTTAACTGTCCACTATCAGAGGTTTCCATCAGAGGGGATTTAACTGTCCACTATCAGAGGTTTCCATCAGAGGGGATTTAACTGTCCATCAGGGGAGATTTAACCGTCCACTATCAGAGGTGTCTGTCGGGGGAGATTTTACTGTCCGCTATCAGAGGTGTCCGTCAAAGGAGATCTCTGTATTTCTTATTTTAAACTTGTATATGGACTGGAGCGAAGTACAGGAAAGAATGATCGACACAATATGTCTTAGACACTTAGAAACATGGTTTACACTTTACACTGCTGGCAATGGAAAAAGAAGTAAATGTTTCCTCTTGGATAAAATTGAACTTCACGATCAACACCTCCATCAAGGTTTTATTCTTTTGAAGTAGGGGGAGTAAGATGACAGAATAACAAAACACAAACCTACCGCTACATTTGTAACACAATAATATATATATATAATATTCTCTTTCACACACTATTTCCTTGTAGCACTAGCGTCGCTTACTACCAAGCAACAAACTGGTGCAAATAAACGAGTACAGACGGAAATGAGCATAAATGTATTTACTCAACAATGATGAAATAAACAATGTGAAAGACACAGAGCACTGAAATACTAAAGGCTGATACTGCGGACCAGGGAAATGAGCTCCTGATTACACCCTGGAGTGACTGCAGTGTAGAGTAATACGCTAGCTAGCAGCTTGGGCTGGAGGCGCCTCACTGCAAGACCAACTGCCAGCCAGGACACACTCTCATATTCCAGAAACAGCCAGATTTGGACATCACGAGAGACTCATGGATCCAGTATGACCCCCTTGGAACCAGGCTCCATCTTCTTCAAGACGATTCTTAATACAGGATTAGGTTGACAGCATCAAAAAAACTAGAAAACACAAAGTTCAGTAGATCACCGGATCACCACCAAGTTCCAGAGATCACCGTATCACCAGCAAATTCAGGAGGTCACCAGATCACCACCAAGTTCAGGAGATCACCGGATCACCACCAAGTTCAGGAGATCACCGGATCACCACCAAGTTCAGGAGATCACCGGATCACCACCAAGTTCCGGAGATCACCGGATCACCACCAAGTTCCAGAGATCACCGGATCACCACCAAGTTTAGGAGATCACCGGATCACCACCAAGTCCCAGAGATCACCGGATCACCACCAAGTTCCAGAGATCACCGGATCACCACCAAGTTCAGGAGATCACAGGATCACCACCAAGTTCTTCTCCAGTTGCAACTAAGAGCCATTACAACGTGACAATCTGTCATACAATAAGTTAAAGAGTTTATCACTAAATAGTCCAAATCAGTGTACATTCCTACAGTGAGCTAAGTCTAAATCTTAACATGGTCCTAAGCTACATAGCTAAATTTACCTTTATAAAACAATTGTATCCTAGATCTATCTAACCAACTAACATATAAAACTATATGAGAACGATACCGCCTTGCATACTAACCTATCCTCTCCTCGGGCCAGGAGAGGGGAACCTCCACCAGCAGCGCCTTGGTTAGACTGACGTGACACCTCCTGGTGGCTGCAGAATCCACCACATTTTGAAGTAATACAGTCACAGGGGTAATGAACACCCACCATGTCCCAGTCCATTTCCCGTCCAACTTAGCCATGATCTTATTGGCCGCGGAGCTCAAGGGGAAGTTGCGACAAAGCACAGAGTCCCCCACAGAAAATGAGACTGGGATCCTACTCTTATTATGCGTAGTGGCTGCCTTTTTTAAGTTTTTAAAAGCATCTCCGCACTTATCTGCCAGGGAGATAGGTTCAACCTCACCCAATAACGGGTCCACATCCCACAAAGCTAGTAAAGGGTAAAATAACTCCCGTCCAAAAAAAAAACTGCAGCTGGAGGTACCCTAGTAGATTTATGGTAAGAAGAGATAGATGCCACATTCATGAATTCCATGTCCAGAACTCACCGAACTTGCGCATGTCCATGAAAGATAGATAAGGCCACATTAAGATAACGATTAAACCTCTCCACATTATTTGGGCAGAAATAATGGGGACTGGTAGTTATATGTTTTATGCCCCACCCAAAACATATGATCTTAAACTTAGACAAACAAAAGCAAGGCCCATTGTCAGTCACTACCGCCCACAGTGCACCAAACACCGCCCAAATGTGTGTAGTAAACGTAGTGGCGGTAGTGCTCGCTTTCATGTTTCTTAAGGGGAGAAGAAAAACCCAAGGAAGGGGGATCCCATGAAGTCCTTGAACACTTTCTCCCAGGGGCGTTGGCCGATATCCGCAGAGTGAAAACCAAATTTGGAATTTTGAGATGGTTTGGCTTTCTTGTAGGCCTGACATTGAGTGACACTTCTTATGTCCCGGTATATACCTGGCCAGAAAAACTGTTTACAGACTTTGTAGTAAGTTTTCAGTATGCCAAAATGACCACCCACAACAGAATCAGCAACTAGAGCCGAGGCGACCATTTTCTTACCCTAATCACCAACAGATCTTTAAAAATAGCGTCAGACCCTACATGTTCGCCATTCAGAAGGTTGTTAATAATTTCCATGCCCCAAGCATCCTTTCTCTGATGCTCCTCTTGCTACTCCCCCCCTCCGGGGATAATATCGGGGAAAGGAGACTGGAAAATCAGGCGAGAATATTACCTGATTGTAACAATGTAAGATAGTTTATTATGAACAATAAAAAGGGTACATAATAAGTTCACAGGAAGCATGAGGGATACCATCATAAATCTCAAGTAACATAATATAAATAGTTAATCATGGAGGTCTATGGTTCTAGGTTGGTATGCCCCATGCCCCAACCTGGAATTCACTAATTCCATTATAGCTCCTAACAAATGTTTCCACATTTATACCCTTTGCGTTAACGTTAGAGGTTACCCTAAGTCACGCTTTGAAAGTGAACGCAACCAACATAGCCCTTAAACATAATATAAATCTCTCAACTAATATGTTAACATTTGCAATCTTAGCAAGAAGTTAACTATATATGCCCTCTCTGACCAATGTAGATCAACTATAATGTACAACAATGTGACAATACCTAGAACCTATCAGTGGACCAAGTCCCCAAATTAACATACAGGTGCCCCGTGTCCTACATTAGACCAAATAACAAGACAACCCCTCATCTGATACGTAAGCTAACAACTATAAAAGGAGGCGGGCGGTAAGCCCGAGACGCGAAGTATCCCACGGCGCGCCCATAACTATCAATAAAAATCAATTAAAGCCAAACGGCCCTGTTAAATCTAGTTAGAGCCTGCATGAGGAGGCAGAAAGGCGACTGCATTTTCAATGAACTGCAAGAAGCGCATGGAGTTCCAAAGTTAAAGTAATAAAGAGTTAAATGCTAAACAATAATTTTGAAACGACATCCCCCCCATTACGCCGAAAGGGAATTTTGAATGTTATCTAAAAGATTTCGCCCTTTAAGTCGCCGTTCTCACCTCGGTCAGCCGATGGTATAATGAGTGCCTATCCACTGTCAGCGTCCCAATATATACCTATAATAGAACCTACAGAGAGAGAGAAGGGGAAGGAAGGAGAGGGAGACAAGGTGACAAGAAGAAACATGAAGACACAAGAAGGCTCGGGTAACAGCCAGACTATTCTAGACGCTTCGGCGGCGGAACAAGTAACTTGGCCCAGCCTCGTGGAACATCTCTCTTTTATTTCCGGCCAGTCATGAGTTTGATGCTCGCACAGTGAGTCGGTTGAATGCGCCGTTCAGTCTATCGTGCAGTGTTTTGGAGAGCGGAATTCGGCGCTCGAGCTCTTGTATTGGAGTTCATCATAGGGGGGATCGGTGAGTGTTGCCCCATTTGTCATAGCCATAATTCGTGACTCGTTACATCCTAACTTGTAACTTGTTACACTTGGTAGAAATAAATAACTCCGGAATTGAATGAATGACTGAGTAGGGGGGAAATATGGTGTCGATCTCAGGGGGACCTACATCCCCATTCACTCTTGAGAGAGCATCAGCCATGACACTGAGTCACCCAGGAATGTGTTGCACAGAAAAATACTGGCCTGACACCTTCCAACGTACGCTGGAACAGTACCACACCCAGGACAACTGATGATGCGTCAACATACAGGAGAAATGGCAAAGAAAAATCTGTGCCTATCTAAATATTCATATAGTCTTCATTTCATCTAAAGACAAAAATACGAGAGCAGAACCAAAAGAAACCAGACTTTTGCTCTAAAAAAATTAATGTATTAAGTTTCTTACAAAATTCTTTCAGTCTCCTTCAAAGTATCTCTCCATTAGATGTGATGCACTTGTCCAGTCTTTTTTCCCACTGTTTGAAGCACCTCTGGAACTCTTCAACTTTGATATTGTTCAGTAGCAGTTCACAGACAGGGGCGTTGTCATGGTGAAGGAACCAGTCACCTGATCCCCAGAGTTCTGGGCATTTCCTTCGCACATCCTCCCTCAAACGTCTTAAAACTTTCAAATAAAAGTGCTGATTAACAGTCTGACCAGGGGGGACAAATTCCCGGTGGACAGTTCCATGAACATCGAAAAAAACAATGATTATCGTCTTTACATTCAACCTCACTTGTCTTGCTTTTTTTGGTCGAGGGGAGTTGGGGGTCTTCCACTGGCTAGACCCTTGCTTGGTTTCGGGGTCATATCCATAACACCAACTCTCATCACCTGTAATGACCTTGGTCAAAAAGTTTGGGTCACTTTCATTCTGATTTTTCAAGTCCTGGCTCAAATTCAGACGAATGGTTTTTTGATTCTGTGTGAGCAGGCGAGGAACAAACTTAGCGGAAACACGTCTCATTTGCAAATCCTCAGCCAAAATCCGCTGGCACGAGCTCCAACTCACTCCTGTCTGTTCTGAAATTTCGTCGATCGTGAAACGACGATCCTCGTTGATTTTTTGGCAGATTTTTTCAATGTTTTCGTCGTTTTGAGATGATGAAGGGCACCCAGAACGAGCATGATCTTCAACACTCATCTCACTGTGTTTTAAGCATCCAAACCACTCGAAAACTTGTGTGTGGCTCATAGCATTCTTCTTGAAAGCCTGTTGAAGCTTTTGGTAAGCTTCCGTTGCCGATTTTTCAAGCAGGAAACAAAATTTCAAACACACTCTTTGTTCCTTTAAATCTGCCATAACGATTTCACAGGCAGCAAACGAGAACAGTTGAGAAAAACATAATTACAATCAAACGTAACCTTCTACGCAGACTTCGCATGGGCAACTGATTAGGGATGGTCTCTAGTAGACCCACCTAGCAGGAGAACTCTCTACTATGCCTAGAAACGGCCACGCGCTTTCATTCCGGTTTCTTTTGGGTCCCTCGTATGTTAGAAAAATAGAAAACTTATCAAGGGAAATGTCAAATTTCTTGCAGCACTCAGTAAAAGATTAAACACTTCTGACTTCAAATAAGATTCAGGAAATTGATTGAGTATACTTCCATTGAAATTCAAAACAATTGCATTAAGATTGCTTTAAAAGTCCTTTTAATTAGTTTGTTTGAACATTCTGGCTGAGCTTGGACTAAATTAAGGGAGCTCTTATTGCAACAAAACCCTTAGCAGAACAATTTGATAAAACAAACAAATATGATACGTATTGAATAGGACAGGCGCAAACACAAGTCAACATATCCCGGGACAGAACTGGAACTGCCATCAAGGGAGCCAGAAGAAACACCAGATGTGAGTAAATATAGGACAGAACTGGAACTGCCATCAAGGTTGCTAGAAGAAACACTAGATGTGAAGAAATATAGGGCAGAACTGGAACTGCCATCAAGGGAACCAGAAGAAACACCAGATGTGAGTAAATATAGGACAGAACTGGAACTGCCATCAAGGGAGCCATAAGAATCACTAGGTGTGAGGTAATACAGGACAGAACTGGAACTGCCATCAAGGGAGCCAGAAGAAACACTAGGTGTGAGGTAATACAGGACAGAACTAGAACTGCCATCAAGGGAATGGCCAGAAGAAACACTAGATGTGAGGTAATTTAGGACAGGATGGAGCAGAGTTAATAGATGGTCCAATGATCACAGGACAGAGGGAGAAGAAAGAAAGAAATATAGGGGCTAAAGGATTATCAGTCCTGGCAAAGATTATGGAGAGGAATACTGAACTATGCGGCTAGAAAATACAATAGATGAAGTATTAGGTAAATGTACAATTTGGTCCATCGCTACTACTTACTAATCATAATAAAGTTGTGTTGTTCTTTGTAGTAGTTTAATGTACAATCAAGCTTGTTTCTTTAATAGCATGCTGTATAAGTGTTAATATGAGCACTAACTTCAAGTGGCCTAGTCCACTTATGCACAGAGGCTATCAAGTGTTCATTAAGATCCAGTTCTGGTTGCATAATTTCATGTTTGTGAAATACTTTCAAACCTATGATATTACTGGTCTCTGACTTGTCAAGACACACACAGCATCCATCACCATCAAACTAATATGTTGTATAAAATTTGCCATATTTTGTAGCTATTCAACTTTAAAACCCTTGTGGCCACATTAAATGTACAATTTGTACGACTCTGAGCAAAAGGATGAGTACCAAGTTTTGAAATGATTAAATTAGGCCTAACACTCATATGAGCACATAGGTACATATTATGGTCAACAATCGTTCATATGTGCTTGTTACAACTAAACAGGAATGATAATTATTTTCAGATAGGTTTCTTGTTGAAGTGGTTTGTAACCTTGATGTAAGTTTTTTAATTCAAGGACATATTCTATTGCCAAAATGAACTATTTTATACTCAAATGAGTTACCATGAGAAAACATGGCACAAGAAACATTTCCTGGAGAGAGAATGAAATAGCACATACCTGTCACCCTTAGTACAGCCGAGGATGGCAATCAGAGTCAAGCTTGCCAACACGTTCCTGGCAAATTGCTTCATACAACAAATAACAGGTAATGTTAACATTTGTTTTGTATGTTTTCAGACGAGAGCTCATCGTGAGAGGACAAAGCGGAATTATTATTAACTTGCCGTTACTCACAATATCCCTTTGTTACACAACAAACTAGATTTGTTAAACCTCTCATTTAGTTTGAAAGATTCTGTTGATTGCACTCATAAAATATCAATGTTGATTAAGTTTACTAGACAATCAATAAATTAGAAGTTGTGGCTGTAAAATGTTCTAATATACATAGCACTATGTTCTGTGTCGAGTCAGTGTACAGCACACAGCGTAACAATTCCATTCTTGTTGATAATCCAAACACTACCAGTTGTCAAGTTACATTTCCCAAATAATGATGTACTTGATCTTGTGTACCGAGACAATGTGCAATAATTCAACGAGACTTTAGTTTGAATCCCAGTGGAGTGAAATGGTTATATCTTGCCATGTCGTGATAGTAGGTGAGACATATAAGATGTTTGAAGTTCACCGGAAAGCACAACTGTGTCCATCTTTTCATTGTGCCGGCCATATTGTGTTAATGTAACAGTTTAAACAGTGAAACATGTTTGCATGTTTTATTCTATCTGCATCTTAACTTGTACTATTTACATTCAATCACTATATTTTGTAACACATTTAATTTATTTGAAAAATATAACCACTGAACAAAATATTTGAGTATTAAAATGAAATACACAGCTAATTGAATACCAAACATTAAATGAGATTTTGAGGAATAAAGTAATGTATAATGCAAACTTTTAACTTTGTTCGAAGGTAGTTTACACTCATTGAATGGAGGCTGCTTGTTCATATTTATTTTGTTCAAAGTGTTTCAATCCTTTACAATAAGTGATTGTAGCTGTTCAGTCAGTGGTAAATCAGGTTATAAAAATTAATGTTTCAGTAGTTTATTTTCAATACAGTCATTTATTCACAATAAACTTTAAATTTATTTCTTGATTAAAAACTCATGGCTAATTTTCCCTTGTGCATTGGCTACATTTATATTTTACCAGTGGCAGACTTGTCACTAAGATTGAGTTCTGTTGGTTCGCACATCACTCAGCCTAGCGCATATGGTGAAGAACTTGCAGTTCTCAGATAGTAAACACCAAGTGTACTGTAAACAAACAAACACAACGTGTTCCAGCATATGTAACATTGTTTGCGCCAAGCTTTATTACTGACATGTTTGTTCTGAATAACGTATTATTGTGAGTGATGTCACCAAGATATAAACTCATGTTTTGTTGGCAACCAGTCCTATTTCTTACTATTACCTTGTGGGAGTAGGCTCCCCCATGAAGACAGCTGTGTTGCTGTCGCAAGAGCCAGCGATGTAACTGGCCCAACTGTCACACTGCACGCTCTTGAAGCCTACACTTGATGTGATAGACTCTTCGAAATAGTACAGAGCTCTGACATGGCTGCACTTGTCTGAGAACAAACATTCACAACATCTGTAACAGAGTGTAACACTCACAGCACATCCTAAGTATGAATGTAACAGTGTATGGTAGCAACACTCACACATCCTAAGTATGAATGTAACAGTTCATGATAGCAACACTCACACATCCTAAGTATGAATGTAACAGTGTATGGTAGCAACACTCACACATCCTAAGTATGAATGTAACAGTGTATGGTAGCAACACTCACACATCCTAGGTATGAATGTAACAGTGTATGGTAGCAACACTCACACATCCTAGGTATGAATGTAACAGTTCATGGTATGCAACACTCACACATCCTAAGTATGAATGTAACAGTGTATGGTAGCAACACTCACACATCCTAGGTATGAATGTAACAGTTCATGGTAGCAACACTCACGGTCACTTGGGTCGCACCCAGGCTGGTCACAGGTCCCATTGTTGGGGTAAAAGTCTGCATGTCCCAAGGGTTCCAGCCACCCCACCGTGTAGGAGCAGCTGTGTATAACCTCCAGGAAGAGTGCGTCGCTCTTGTCCAAACGCTCGTCAGTGCCCACAGTGTCAAAATATGATCGGGCTGGATCCAGACCTACAAAACACAGGGACCTATGGTCACAACCCAGCATATTCAAACTAGAATAACATTATCATTGGTTGAGTCATGAGGGACAGAGCAGGATACAATTAACACTGCTCACTCTTAAAAACAATCTTTATATACCTTTGGAGGTAAGGGACTAGGTCTATCAACAATTTAGAATAAAAGTTTATTAGATTGGAATAAACTATCATCTTTATAAGCACAGATTGTGTATTTTAGATTTTATTTTATCTATCAATAAATATTATAAAATTCTTATAATTTTCTTTCGTTTGTTCTGGTCCTAGTTATCCATATGTAAAGTAAAACTGATATATTGAATCTTTTGAAGTCGTACTGGTATCTGATAGGATGGGTGATAATGATGATTTAAATAATCTGGCGAGAGGGATATGGGTAGTGCCTTTCCAGGCATATGCTTGTTACTACTGAGACAGGATATGTAACATATGCTTGTTACTACTGAGACAAGATATGTAACATATGACTGTTACTACTGAGATACAAGATATGTAACGTATGCTTGTTACTACTGAGATACAAGGTATGTAACATGCTTGTGACTACTGAGACAAGCTATGTAACATATGACTGTCACTATTGAGATACAAAGTATATAACATGCTTGTTACTACTGAGATACAATGTATGTAACATATTATTGTTACTACTGAGATACAAGGTATGTAACATGCTTGTTACTACTGAGATACAAGGTATGTAACATATGCTTGTTACTACTATGAGACAAGGTATATAACATGCTTGTTACTACTGAGACAAACTATGTAACATATGTTTGTTACTTTTGTGAGACAGGATTATGTAACATATGTTTGTTACTTTGTGATACAGGATTATGTAACATGCTTGTTACTACTGAGATACAAGATTATGTAACAAATGACTTACTACTACAACTGACATTGGTCTTGGGGGCAAGGGAGCTGTGTTTTAATCCCCTACCAACATTATAAAAACAAACTTACCTGATATCCTGCCAATCTTGCCAGCTGTCACATTCCCGCCAATTATTCCCGACACCTGACCTCCCAGGCTGACTCCTTGGATGTGAACTCTGTTCAGATTAAGGCCCTTTGTGGCGAGATAATCTAGGAGCTTGGCCCCAAGGGCTCCTACGGGGTACACATTGTCTTTCACATCATTGTAACTGCCAGTAGATGGTCCCGACCAGTCCAGCTCTATCACGTTGTACTCGCCAATAGACAGGTAGGCTAACGACAGAGTCCACAGTGTTACAACATCAATCTGTCATTACAACACAGTCCACAGCCCGTACATCAATGATTGTTATTGAATATATTTTTATATCGTATTTTAGTGCCAATGAATCTCAGATAAAGGAACTGCTACTCTTGTAAAACTCAACCTGGAAATAGATGTTACTGCAGTGAGGATTGAACCCTGACCAATCACTCACAAGCAATGTTTACATCGACCCACCTTTGGCAATTGCGTCAAGTCCTCGTCCTTTGCCATTCTGGCCATGAATAGCAACAATAGTTTCCAGATTGACGTCGAAACTGCCGAGAGAGGTGTCGTCGCCTGTCCTGATGACTGTTGGCTCTGCTGGATTATCTCTGGAAATATTAGCAAATAAAGATATCAGTAAACTCAGTCTTTGCTTTCCCTCTCTTTTGTATTTATTGGTTTCCTCTTTTTAGTAATTTGTATTGTGTTTTTCACTCCCTCTTGATGAGCTCCGATAGAATGAAACCTATGTCGGGGGGAATAGGTGGTGATGATAGAATATATGTTCAATATTCTAAACAAAATCAAACATTCAATTTTATTCACCTCATTGCAAATCATGAAATAATTGATAAATATATTAGAGATAAAGATTTCTTCAAGTAACAAAGCTAACCAACCTTTACGTTTAAAACTTTAATTCAAACTTTTATTCAACAAACCTACTTATATCATGAAAAGTATAAAAGTGTAGCAATCGGATAATTCTTGTTTTTGTGTATTGTTACTGTACACTTTTGTAATATTGAAAAAAACAACTAAATCAGCATCAGCAATATCTGCAAAAGGGTTTGTCGGCCCACCCCTAAAATTAAAGGTGTAAGAATTATTAGGGTATTTAAACTTGTATTTTTGATCTGAAATCTGTGTTCTCTTTGACATAACTAAAACCATATTCCAACAAGGCTAAACTATTTGAAAGCATGAAATTTCCCATTTGGCGTACAAGTTATTTTACTTCCCCAATTATTATAGAATAAATAAAAGTAAGACAACCTGAACTTCCTGCAGCCAAACTTTATGAACTAAAATACAACCTTTTTAGATAAATCAAAGGTACCGCAATATAATATCACGGGTGTTACACAATTTGAGAACCTTCTTTAGAGGTAAATAGTTTAAAAACTCTGGTCCCTGAATAAACCTAAATTATTGAAATAAATATTGTGATGTGTGTAAAGTATAAATAACATCTACAACCCTTTCGTTTTTGAAAATGTTGTTAAATTCATTATTTAAAAGAAATAAATCCGATGTCACGGCCATGTTTTGTCCCGGCTGTTCTTATGAGTGACCTAAAAATGTATGTTTTTCTTGTGACACTAGAATTGTGATTGATTTGGGATACCATTCCTCCTTTATGATGTACAATACAACTATTGTTGACAAGGCATTAGCTCAATTTACGTTTGAGAACTAAGAAAATAACACGAAATTACTGCCATTGAGTTAATTATAGAAAATTCAACTATTTAAACTAAATTTAGCTCACCAGCTACTAAAATGTAAAATATAATTAATTAATTGTTAATATGGTTAAATCTTCGTTTTTATATAATAAATTAAGCTGCCAGCTAACATTCAAAATGAAAAAGGAAGGGCCACCATTTTATCACCAAACAACTGGAAAAAATAATAAGCTCATTGGATCCATAAAATTGTATATCTTTTAGAGGTGTTAAAATAAAAAATATTTGGTTGGTTAAAAAACAAATTATTTCAATATTCCTGCTTAACATGGTTTGGCTGTAAAACAGTTGGTATTCCAGCGTTATAAGATTTTACATAATCTGGCCAGCACTGAGAGTTCATCTGGCCAGCACTGAGTGTTCATCTGACCAGCACTGAGGGGAAGTTCAGGGTTTTTTTCGTGTACCACATCTTACCAGCGCTCTGGACAATAATGCGGTAGGTATAACAGAGATGAAATGTACCAACATTTGTGTGGAAAGAGAGTGAACAAACTCTCTTATTACATTTGGTCATGATTCGAACCTTAACTTCTTCTATTGGTAGAACAGACCAGGTGAGGCTACTTAGCTCTCGTGCCGACTGATACAAGTTTAAAGTTGCCAACCGAGCTAAGGTGGTTGTACCAACATATTAACAATAAACAAGCAGTATTTGACGACATATAACTTTGTTTGGGTCAGTGAATTACATATAAAATACAAAAGGTAAAATTTAAAGGGGGAGTCACACATTCCAATATAAAGCACCAAAAATATCAAACTTTGAAATAATTTATTTAACAAACAAAAACGTATATTTTAAATTAAATTACGGAAGTGCCAGCGAGTTGAATGCTATGGTTTATTAACGAGTTACCAAGGAATATAATTAATTATTTAAGAGAGAAGCTCTAAAACTAATAACATTAACAAACCATTTAAAGGGGAAGACCGGAAGTTATTATTCTTTAAACAAATTCCTCATGTCTGAAAAGTTAAATGGAAAGATTTTTAGCGTGAAAGTTAATATGGCCGAAACAAAATTGACTTGACGATAACGGCCATAATAACAACTGTTGACAGAGCTAGGGCGGGATAGGCCCAAAGTTTGAAGCTTACATGACCTCGATGATGAGAATAGTCCAGTCCAGTAGGTACTGTCACCAAGAGAGATATTTGGGCAAAGAAAGGAGAAAATATGGTGGCAGGCCCCCGACACTACTACTGCTCTCTCTACACATGTACAACTAAGGTGGGGTACTCCGTGTGCGTCAGGCCGAGGCCTGTGCACTTAAAACTGTGGGAAAGTAAGAAATTAAGGTACGACTATTAGAGTAGGGCAGGCCAGGCCTGGCAGACAAAGGAAATTCCACCAGGACCACCCCACTGAGTGGAAGTAAGAGCAGGGAAAAACCCCTTGACAGAAGTGAGGGTAAAAACCTGCGATAGTATCGTGCAGGATGCATGCTCCGTTACTAAATATAGGTTTTCACACATATCCCCGGTAGCGGCGCGGAATTTTACGGGAAATGTCAGGGATCTAATCAGATCCAAGGAACAGTGGTCACCTGGATAAAAAAATAACTAATATGCTGTATGTGGTTAAACGAACTAAATGGAACGTTTGTTACTTGTAACACCACCAAGAAGCGGCCCTTATTAGGGCTAACATTGCGACTCACTACTAACAGTACTAGAACCGATCCTAGTGATGCTCAATCTTGTACATTAAGTGAGGCTATAGGCAGTGTGTGTGTGTGAGAGAGAGAGTGTTTATTGTGCGTGTATGGGTGTGACTTGTTGACTGCCTCAAACTCCGTCAAACTAAGTATATGGGTCAATGAGCCTTGTAATGCCCGGTTCACCGCCCCTTATTGGGACTCGGCCACAGACAAGGATATAACAGATACGTAGCCTTACGGGAGATTTGTTGCGCTCCTCGAGTCAGGTAGAACTTAAAAT
>CABFWB010003548.1:44869-77016 GCA_902151455.1 Timema bartmani | reverse complement strand
GGGGGAGGGAAAGGGTGAAACAATAAAAAATAACAAGCATCCAAAAACAGGTCCTGCTTCGTCTTTATAGAGTTATTGTCTCGTGCTGTTCAATAGCTACATACATAGCGTTCCTTGGACGAGGAGGAATCCACTAGACTATAGAGCATTGCGCCGAAAACTAAAATCTTGATAATCAATTTTCCTGAAATGGGTACTCGTTCAACAAGAAAGGTTATTGGGACTCCAAGAAATATTTCTCTTACGGATAATTGCTTTAACTTATCACGTTTGGGTTCAACCATAATGTTATTTTGAAAACATTTTCTTTCAGACTCAATGTTATTGAAGATATAAAACAACTGGTTGCATTCGCTATTCACACAGGTGGATGTGTTTTTAAACCAAATTATTTTTCCCCTCACACAAGTTGTGTGTATATACCACTGGTGGTTGACGGGCTGTTTCCAAGGCGAGCATGGTCTCGACGAGACTGTAATAGTAAATACTTCGCTTTCATTAAGTATCAAACTTGCTCTATAAAACAAAACAAAAATCTTATATATTCGCTCATTACATTAATTTGTGTGACCCACTTCGGTATTCATATGGTCTAAACCTCTAAGGCGTCACTTTCGTATTAAATTAGATTGATGATGTATAGATTGGGGTTCGAATCTCAGTCAGGCGTACTGAGTCTGGTGTTTTTTTAAATAGTTTTCCACTATACCTTCATGAAAATGCAGTTTCAGTTCCTCTAAATACCTTCTTAATTTCTAATCCACTATAGTAGTTAGAACATACAATATGCCTATAACACGAACCGGTAGTGAGACGTGGAACTAGAAAGTATTGTGTGTGTGGTTGGTCAAATGGATAGGAATAGTTTTGGTACAGGCCGGGAACTGAACCTGGGACCTCGAAGTCAGCAGCTAAGGGCTCTAATCACTATACCCCCAGGCCAGGCAAGTTATAACTTTAGTATTGAGTCATTAGTAAAATTCACTTAATTTTGGGGCCAGAATAAAAATCACTTTATGGCTCTAGAGTATCACCAATCATATAGCATATAAATATCAAGTTAGAATGAAACCCATAAAAACATTTCGGAAATAGCCCCAGGTATAGCGAGACAGACCTGGAAACAGGCAGAATGATAAAACAACTATTTTTGTAAGTTTGAGGGTACTGTACATATAAAATTAAAAAATACATAAAAAATGTTTGCGATTACAATACTTTCTCTATACCAGAGAAAATCCTTATTTTTTTAAATAGTACAAAACTTAAAAAATTACACGTGAGCTCACAATAACCCATTATTTGTACAGCCCTACTTAGCCAGCAAAGAGACTATCATAGCAGAACCAGTCTATATTTTATTCTTGAGTATATCAAATTGAAATGGTTTATTAAAAAAATATAACAAAATTTAAATAAAATGAAAATATAAGAAAAAAAAGACTGTAATCATAAGTGAGACCTTAGCTCAAAAACCAGTTGTCAAAATTCTCGATATTTTTTTATTTTACGACCAGTTGTAAACCATTCGATTTACGATTTGGGAAATTTTATTTCACAGCCGGACTTAATTAAAAGACGCCAATAGAACTAGTTTTATTTGTGCATGCTACAACCAAGTATAATAATAATAATAACAATAATAACAGTAAAGGTTCTTAATTGCCTCGTTAATGTAGCTATACATATACGTCATTTTAATGTCAAGGTCGTATTATACTTAAGGGGGCCATCTAACGTAGTACTGAGGTGAGATGTAGAAGTCCAGAAATTCCACGTTATTTAAGAAGTGATTTGTTATTTAAAAAATGCTGTGAACGCCATTATAACGTGAAAATGTAAATATTGCAAATCATACATTTCAAGTTTTATCAATATTTTTCAATCAAGCAAAAATTCGAGTTTGTTTCATTTTCAACGACCTTTCAAATTAAAGTTAGTTTTGAGAACAATGTTTAAAAAAAACTGGATATTAAAATGACAATGCTAAGATGATTGAGGATTGTTCAGTGGTTTTGAAGCTTCAGGACTGTCATTTCCATAAGACATTACAGGCAGGTGAAGATATTTCCCTTCTTGGAGAAAATTGCCTTCGTCACGACTAGAGTATTATGTCGGGATCGCGATAAATTCAATGTTCATGTAGGGTTTATGTTAAGTAAATGTACACTTCATGTTTTTAAATGTACTTTAATATCACGATCCACTTTACTTAACGTTGATATGTAGTTTCCTTAACGTAAGAGTTGTCCAAGGAATAATCGTCATGTTACGTTTCATTACGTGAAGGGCACTAAGTGTTTCTTCCAGCCAATCATGCTGGGAGTAACTCTAAAGAAACAACGCGTATTTAGTGCTTCATTTGTTTTCTTATGGCTGGGATGGTGAGACTTTTCCAACCAGTGTGTGACTTAAAGACCAGCTGAATTTTGAACCAATCTAGCCTAGCACCTCTTATTTACGTTTTTAATGAGTATTTAAAAATAAAAACTAAGACAATATTACGTAATGTAGTGAAAAACTCAAATAAAATGGTAGATATTTTAAAAATGCCTATAAATATGGAAATTTTATTAAATTGTCAAGTGATTGTCTTAATCAATGTTAATTTCATTAATTTAAGTAAAAATAATAATTATAGAGTTTTCAGTGAAAAAATGACAACAAATTATTAATATATATGCTAAAATCAGGAACGTACATAATCCTTTCCATACTCTAGATTAGTTTAAAACGTGTAGTTGTGTTTTTATAGCTAAGATATTTATGTTAGGTTCATGTTCATAATTTGTTGTCTTCAACAGCACACATGATTCAGTCCGAGCAACCCTTGACTTCATAAAGTTAATTGTGCACTGGCATTGAATGTTGACCTAAAAACTAAGCCAAGTTTGGAAAAATGTATTTAATGTTTAATTTTTCATGTCGACGTGCCACCCAAATAGTTTTCACGTGCCATAGATTTGCCACCCCTGACGTATGGTGTGCAGACGGTTTCATTAGAAAAAAAATCGCTTTTTTATGTCTCGTAAGCAGCCCTTAATTTTGTAGCTCCAGTAAGCTTCCATAAATGCAAGTAATTGAAGCTTAATCAGCGTTAAGGTGAGAATATATGTGATGTTAGAAAATGTCAGTGTCTTTTTCAGTTCTTATACAACACTTTTTTTTGTCAAAATAAATCATATATTGCTTCTATACAAACATAAAGTTTAATTTTTCTACACATGCTGACACCATCAGTTCTTGAATATCTGTCAAGGGTATCCTAGAATTTCATGAAAACTTTTTATTTTCATTTAAAAGGTGCATTATAAATATTCAAGAACTGTAGATATCACTCTGTGAAGAAAATTAAAATCAATGTCTGCACTGAAGCAATATTTGATTTATTTCGGCCAAAATAAGCTTTGCCATAAAAACTGTAAAAACACTGAGCTTGTCTCACGCTTCCTACATCCCCAAATTAACTGTTTGAGCGTCATTTTGGAGAATGATCACACAGTAAGTTTCTTTAAGTTACGTGAACATAAGATGAACTTCACTTGAACGTTATATTGATCGTGATCCTGGCTTAAGAAGAGGTTAATTTAAAGACCTGGTCACAAGCTTTTACCTTGCCATAGACTTAAGAAATGAAGTTACAAAATTCATTATTAGTCACACCTGAGGGATTTAGTGAGGTCGGGGATAATTAATAGTTTAATAAGAAGGTTAATTAATTAATAACAGAGGTCCACACTGAGCGTTGTTTATGGCGCAAGCTACCCTACCTTAATTTTATGTGTCCTACTTTGCGGCAATATCTCAACGTAGCGTATGCGAGATTTTTTTTTCCTTCTCTAGGCTCATTTTTCTTCCTTCGTTTAAGATCATAATAAACTTGGAGGCAATTTCTCTTCATGAAATGTAATAAAATGCCTAACATGGACAAATGTCAGGGGTTACAAAAATTGTAGTTAAATTATATATCTGTTTCAATATTAGTCTGACAGTTGTTTCNTGGTCGCCATGGTCTAAAGCGTTGCTATCGTAATAGACTAGACCGTCGGTTACAGGGAGATCAAGGTTCAATTCCAGTCTGATGTAACGAAGGTGTTTTTTTCCTAAATGATTTTCTAGTCTTCCTCCGCTGAGATCCGGGTAAACTTACTATAAATTCAAACTTCCTCATCCTTAAATCATTAACTTAAGTAGAACATATTCGTATAACCTGAACAGGTAGTAGTAATACCTTGTGCTAATATATATATTAGTCTGACAACCTCGGGTCAGTTGATAGCTTGCCTTTAGCTAAGGGGACCAGGTTTGATTCCTGGATTAGATGAAAAGTTTACCATAGATGCAATTTGGGATGCTCCTTTAACACTGATTCCCGGGAACCAGGTGTTTTGTCTGTTATGAAATAAAGCTGGTCTATGAATGTCGTGTTCTGGTATAATTAGTCGGTTCGGAAAGTGTACTTTAAATACCTAAAATTAAAATAAAGTCTCCATTTTATTACTATTAGTATCAATAGCAGCTATTGTTTTTTTTCCAGAGCAATCAAGGTTTAAAGGGACTGTAAGAATAAACTGTTCCCAATCTGCCCTAACCATTCGACCAACCACACACAAAATAATGTTTTAAGTGAAGGTTTACTGAACAAAAAGGTTGAAGTTTGTAACTGATTGGGTGTAAACCATTTATTAGTACAGTCCCGTCAAACCTGGATTGCCCCAGCCACGGTCCATGAGCTACCACATAACCTTCATAAATAACCTATGAATAAGTTAAAAAGATACAATTTTGAAATAATAATAAACTAGGGTCCGACTGGGAATGTTATTAAATTTTAAAGTCGACCTCGGCGGTGTTGGGTTAAAATGATCGCCTCAGGACCCGGTGTTCATGGGTTCAAATCCATCTGGGGTGGACGGATTTTTACTGAGCAATAACAATCTGTAGCACAACTTCCTCCGAGGGGAAATAAGTCCGTTAGTCCAATGTATATTAAGGCATGTAAGAGAGTCCTGGGAGATATGTGAAAATACCTCTCCCGGCAACATTGATAGGCACTTTCATACTCATATAAAATTCTCGTGTGCTGATATAATCAGTTGGCTTAGAAAGTGCAGGCTATATACCTCACATATATGAATAAAAAATATTAAATATTAAAACGTTATCCTCGTTGTCAATGTGTGGGCGGCAGTGGAGGGGCGTGCAAGGTCTAGAATCTGCGAAATTTGTTAATCTATACCTGTGAATTGTTCTACTCTCTCCGTGGAACACTCATCGTTCAGGTAGTCTACCAATGAACATACATTTATATGTAGATTAGACCCTATACATTATTGGTCAAATGAGAAAAAAGGGGGTAAACACATATCAAAGGTAGTCTTAATAATCTCTGAACATAACACATGACGTATATATGTTTGACAATTACATTGAAGTTTATTTTTTGATAATCGTAGTTTGCAAAATATAACTATCAGATAAACTAGTTTATATTTGTAATTTTATTTCACAAGGATAACGCTGAATTCAACTGTAGCCAAGTCTTATAAAGGCATGCTTATATTCGTTTATGAATCAATCAATGTACTATGAGGTTATTAAATTATAAAAGTTATCTATCTAATACATTTTTATAATTGTATAATTTTATAGCACATTGATTGATTGACAAATTAATATTACCTCTCCTTACTAAACTTCAATATGTGTTTCAAAAAGGCTTGTATTCATCACATTATATTAGCTCCAAGAAAAGGGAATCTACTCCATGCAAATATTCCCATTTATTTGACCAATCCTACGATACGCTTGTATTCGAACCACACATTACATAGTTTATAAATATAGAGAAATACAACCACACAAGATTTCCCCTGCTATCGAACCATTTTAAGGAAGGCCTGTTATCAATCCATACATTCCATTCGTTTTAATTATACATACATAGTATATATTTATACAGGTGTTCCTGTGCTATTGACCAATAGGATTTAAAAAACACTTTATTGGTCTAGCCTAGTTATTCTGGATCATTCCATAATAAACATCAAATAAAATTAGACAGTTGAGATTTGTAAGAAAGGAAACCTAATATTAAACCTAATGATTTGATCCTTTTTAATAAATAACCCCCTCAGAAGAAAATAGAATTATTTAACCTTAAACCAAAGTTAAAATAATAAAACAAGGTTCACGAAACTGCCTTTGAAAGTTTTATAGTTCGCTTAGTTGGCCACATGGTTTAAGGTGTCGCTCTTGCAATAGACTATACTTACGATGACGGGGAGATTGGGGTTTGAATCTTGGTCGGGTGTACTGAGGTGGTTTTTCAAAAATGGTTTTCCACTCTCCCTTTACGAAAATGAGGGTATATTTACCCTAAATTCAACATTTAATCATCCCTAACCCATTATATTAGTTATTACATAGGCGTATAGCCCGAAAGGGTAGAAAGACGCGGTGCTAAAAAAAAGTGAAGTTAATGTTTGATGAGTTATTACGTTCTAATAGTTTCAATCAAATAATTGAATGTATCTTGTATCCTCTCGTTCCCCTCTTCTTGATGTTTCATCCTCTGAGGAGTGGTGATCACGTGTGAAGCCAGGAACCTTCCAGCCCCAGTGCTGCTACCTGGTGACTCGGGCGTTAATAAAATCCCACCCACTATCGCAAATGAACTAGAAACAGTCTACAACACCTTCCTCTACCATAGCTCAACTCTTCGGTCGAATATATAGCTAGATAACTCAGAGATACATCCATTTTTTTAAAAAGATTTCTCGTACAGACAAAAGTATTGTAATCGTGAAAACTTTCTATCTCGAAATTTTGATGGATCTTGACATTTATAAGTTGACCTCAAACTAAAAAAAGAGAGTCTTGCATTTATTATGTCTGTCTGCTCCTAGCATTTCAGCCAAAAATGTTTAGTAGTTTTCGTCCAAGCCTGATATTTATATGTGTGTGTGTGGGGGCGGGGGGTTTGGAACTAATGCCCCAGATTTGGCCACTCAGCCTTATTTTACCTCTCTTCTCCTGGCGTATGGAGGAATTTATTTCTGAGGCGGGGACACCATCAAGGAAAATTCCATAACCACCAGATGGTTGGATGGTACTTGAGAATTATGTTAGTGGAAAGCAGAGGGGACCTACAGTTTAACGTGGGATCCGGACCACGGAGGGGCCTGGCATTCCACACATTCACAAAGCAAACACTTTGCCAGAGGTGAAGGAAGGGCTTGGTAGGCAGATAAATCTGTGCCAGAACCAAGATTTGAGCCCCAAACCCCTAACACAGAAGTCTGACACCTTACCCCTAGATCACCAGGTCCCCTAATATTTGGATGTTATATGTGGGGAATCAAGATTTTAGTTTTAGACCTAAAAATAAGAGTAGTTTACTGATAATTATTTTTTTTAAATTTCAAATAAAATAATTCTTTAGAGATTTTGTTTGTAATTTATAAAACAGAGTATATTTTAATTTTATTGGGAAAATTGATGAAAGGTAGTGTGATCATAAATTTTCTTCAAAATTACAAACCATAATAAGCTACATGAGAATGTATGTACGATTATGTAATTAGCTTTATTTTCATGGTTACGTAAAACAATATGGCTATAAGAAAATTAATTTAAGGGGTTAGGATTATGGAGTATTTTCAAAGCAAGTGCACCCAAACTATCATGGAGAGAGGATGAAAAAATTACATTTTAAAAACCGTTCTTTGTGCATTCTATAGAAATTCAAGCTTTGACCTCTCTGTCATCAAATCCAGTCTTTTGCGAGCTTAACGTCTTAGACTGTGACTACAAATGTAGCTATCATAAGTTGGTTAGTAATTCATTGGTAAAAATCATTATTTATTTAAAATAAGGTACATAAATTTAAAGATACATAAAAATCATGTATAGATTTATTTGACACAATTTTTTAGGAAACTCAAACATTTTGCATGCAGATTCTATCTGGTTTAAACCGTCAAAATACTCATGCAATATATACTCTTCGTGTAACACGACAACGCCCATTTCTTCATCTTCGTAACCCACAAAAATATTCCCCCTTTCTTCCCCAGGATCTTGGAAAAGTTTTCCGCAACGTGAACAATCCATTACTTTGTAGGGAAATTACCTGCCAGGCTTGTTAACTCATAGAGGGCAATTTACACGTAAAGCGATACAAGCAGACTTCCCTCCACACCAAAAAAACTACCAGGAATAAATCGTAAGGATAAGCAAAGAAACCAACTTCCAAGACAAAGACTACCAACTTATTGAATACTCTGAGGCTCAGTTTTACAAGAAGAACTTCTAGTTTTAAAAAGTATTTTTCAGATTAGTTATTTGGAGTTTAAAGAGGAATTTAGTGCTTAGAAAATATAATGAAAGAAGCAGAGTCTTAAAATAAATGGTATGATGCATTGCACAGACATTTTAGCTTCTTTATCTAAACTTTACTTATCACTCGTAAGATAGGTGAAATGAAATAATATACATTGTTTTAAAACTGGAATGAAATAAAGAACATTCCATTCTAGCAAAGAGAATACAGGAAATAATAATGTATACACTTAATCAAACATGTTATCTTGTGCATTTTCAATTCCCTCATTTACCAAACCCTATTAAAAATACATACATTTGCCTATAATTCAGAAAATATTGATTTTATAAATTATTCTTTCAGTTACATTTTGTTTAATTTTAAGATTCCTACAACTTTGAATTGTTAAGCTAGTTAGTATTTCAAAGGGTTGTGGACCTTAAAATCATTTACAGGGGAAATTATAATTGCCATTTTGTGTGTATTGTTTAGCAATGCATATACACAAAATTTAATCAAAATCAATTAATCTAATTTTGAAAAAATTGACTATTTATATTTCCTCCCTTTAGTAAACTACCCTTAATTTTAGGGTTGTATAGATAGTTTTAAAAAAACCTTTGAAGAACTTAATAAATGCCCTACATACCAAGTTTTAGCCGGATCGGTAAAATAGTTCCAGCTCTAGTCCCAGTTACAGACAGATTGCAAAAAAAATTATATCTATAACGCTCTCTCTCTCTTTCTATATATATATAGGGTTCAGGGGGTCATGAAACGTTGACATTCATAAAAAAATTGAGATCGGTTCTTTTTAATGCTCACAATATTTCCTTTCTCCGAGGGTTCACAAAGGTGTAAGAATGTTTATTGCTAATCCGAGAATAATCTTTTGCTAAAAAAGTTAAGCTATATTTTAACTTTGCACAGATAAAGTATTGCAATTATTACAAACATATTCTATATCTGGATTATGATGAATATTGACGTTTTATGTGTACCCAAACTAAATAAAAATAGTGTTTTACAATTCTGTATGACCCTATCCTAGTCTGTCTGCCTTAAGCTGAGGCTAAAAACTAAACGATCTTGAGGATTTCATTAAAACTAGATATTATATACAATATTATAATCATGCCTCAAGAATAAATAGTGATAATAGTTCTAGCTTTAAGATTAAATTCTTTTTAAATTAAAGGATGACACCCAAACACGGGAATCAAACCCGGGACCTTTGGCTTAGTACACCAATGATACAACCACTGAGCTATCAAGGAATCATCCATTGCTCAGGGCCATTCATTCCTGAATCAAGTTTTCACAAATTCTGCCTTAAAATATGAGTGAAAAAAGGCCCTAGGCAGGGGACGATTCCTGGATAGCTCAGTGGTTGAGTATTGGCGTAGTAAGCAAAACGTCTTACGTTCGATTCCCGTGTCCAGGTTTCATTTCTCACTTTAAAGGAATATATTTAGATGCAGCTATAACCGTAACTAACCAATATCATAGCTTAGCTATCCATTTAAGATCAAAGTTAGCCTGAATAAATACTTACGACGGGTTTTAGGTGTATCCTAATTTTTTCTAAAATGGCTTAAACGTTTTGGTTAATAGTGGGAATCTGGGGAGTGTTTTACCTACTAAATAACACCGTATACTTGTTTTTAGAGAAATATTTATTCAATGGTAGTTTACTGAAAACTGATTTTTGGAATTTTTTTAGAGTACGATTGTATAGAGTACCATTTATTTCAGTAAGTGTTTGGTGAAAATTATCCTCGAATAGAGAAAAATTAAAATATTCCTAAAACAAAAAGCTTAGGAGACCGTTTTTTCTTACCTATAGCAACATATCAAAGTAAATTTCAACCAGTTCAAATACAAGGTTTTTCCAAAAATATAATTAATTTAAAAGAAAACTTTCTAATTTTTCCTTAACTCTTTTTCTCTATTACACAAATAGACTAAGCAACAATTTAATTATTCAAATACTATAAAATTTAATGTACATTTCTAAAACTCAAGACTAAATCAACACACGACTTACAAACTAAAGCGGATGTGCATAGAAATGTTGGGAATTTCAATAACTAAGATTCCATTATGTTCATATTTTCAGACGAAATCAAAAGTAAATATACATTAGCCAGCATTGAGAAAATGTCACCCAAAATCATTCCTACCACTTTAAAATAATTGACATTATTTGTAAAAAGTGACAGCTATATAACACAAAATTTGCCGTATGAATACATAATAATAGCATATATACTAGTTCTTATAGCTAATAGGTAAGTGGCAACAATCTTGATTAAATTATAGGTTTTTGAACAGCGTTTTACTACCCAGCCGAGCTACTGTGATGCTGTAGCATGTACAGGGTCTTAGGAGTGAGAAATGTAGAGCTTTAGAAGATATACACCCACATTTGCGGGAAGAAATATTGAGTATATATTTATCAGAAAACATTGGTACACCCGCCTGGGATTAGAACTCCGACCTGCCCGTCATCGGTGAACCAGACCAGAGTAGTCCATGTGACCCAAAACAAGTGTTTAAAAAATATTATTATATATACCCTCCCCAGTATTGAACTGGAGACCTGAACACATTCATTAACAGGGAACTGGCCAATGTTGAAATTACCTTTTAGTTCAATCAATATATTACTTTTCTCCTCTGGAAGATTGAGATCAGGCGTAAACGATGGGGGTGGATTAAGGGTGAATTTGGGGAGGTAGCCAATAAAACATAACTAGGGGGGGGATCTGATGAGTACCTATAAGAGGCCCGTTCCACTCGCCAGAACCATGGTTGAAGAGAGGACTTGACCAAACTCCATTTTGAATGAAGATCGAAAAGGGGGGATGAAGTCACGAGTAAGAAGAGATAAAAATAAAAGAAGAGAGAAAGCCTTTAAATAAAAACTAACGTAAAAATAAAACCAATAGGAAATCGGTCAAAGTGTATGATTAAAAAAAGATTCGTATCGGAAACCAAGCCTTTCATTTTAAATTATCGAAAATCTTGAAACAGCATGATAAAGACAAGTTTGCTCGACGCAGTAGGAAGTATTGACGTTTCTTTCACTTCCTGTTTATTAATTTCTTACTTCCTAAATAAAATCTAGAAACGTTAACCAAGCAAATGTTTGTTTTAGGTATGTCAAAGTTGAGTTATACCTAGTATATCTGTTATTATTATAATTATTATTATTATTTTCACTGCGTCTTACTACCCGTTCGGGTTATATGCACTTACGCTAATGTGTAATGGTAGGGTGTTTTTGTGAGATTCGTCTTGTCAGAGGTGAAGGAAGGGTTTGGCAATCAGATAAATCTGTGCCGGGACCGAGGATTGATCCCCAGACCCTCAGTACAGAAGTCTGACAGCCTACGCCTAGACCATCAGGTCACCTAGTATATCTGTTAAACACATCTCTATTTAAGCTTCCCATTTACATTGTATCTGTCATTATTAGGCGATAACCAAACACATGTTCCATTTGAAGACACTACTTGTAAGTAAACTATCTTTATGAAAATTTTCACTCAGTTTTTAATCAAGTACCTAACTACCAATGTATTTGAAAAAATTAGGAAGACCTTAACAAAAATTATAGCCAAGAATGGATAGAACTATAAAAAATTCATCTTCGGAGTGTGATTCCTTATGATAAAACAAGCCGTAAATGTGCATCAACTAATGTTGTCCGATTCTTGGATTTCGAAATAGGTTAAACCATCAACAAACATGTCTATTTCTTCCCAGACCCCCGTAGATTTTGATACAGGTGGCAGTGATGCGCATTAATACATCTTGTAGTTGTCCACGCTTGAGCATACCGGCCTTGATAGTTGTGCAAGCAGTGTGAAATTCAAGCTACATGCGTAGGGGTGTGCGAAGCTTCGAAACTTTGACTTGGCTTCGAAATAAACATCAGATTCGACTTCACTTAGAAACAAACTTTGGCTTCGAAGCCTCGCCAGTAAAAATATTTATAGCTAAATCACTCAATTCATGTTCAATTATAACCATTCTGAGCTGTTTTATACATTACAAATTAATATTCATATGTAAATAAACTGAATTAACCTAGATGTAAGTTGTAGTAATAACATCAAACAACGTTCGTAGTGTTACATTTTCGGCTTGTTCTGTCACAAGGAATTGCTCTCTGAAGAAAAATTGCCACAATTTGTATACATCTTGTATAAGACATGATACCGTATGGACCAGTAGTATTCAACCATTTGTGTTCGCGCACCCCCAGATATGACTTATCTTTAACTTTGTACCCCCAAAGTTATTGATGCATAGTGCTAGTTTTATAAATATATTCTCTAAGCTAGATCTTAGATAAAATAGATGCAGAAAAATGGAAAGTATATATGTATATCTTAATATATATAATTCTTCTGAACGTGTGTATGTCACTGAACTCCTCCTAAACGGCTCGACCGATTTGGATGAAATTTTGTGTGTGTTTTAGTGGGTCCATGGATGGTTTTGATTCATAATTGGAACAGGTAGGTGGCGCTTCAATCGGGTTCTAGGAATTTTTTAATTTTTTAGGGAATTTTTTTAAAGATTTTTTGCATATAAGAACATGTAACCTCAAAATTTCACCCTCCAGCTCTCCAATATTTATAATAATGAATATAATATTAATAATTGACCGTTAAAACCTTCTGAAAAGTTCATGAATAATTGAACTTTATTGTGAATTTATAATTGTGATGATCACATAGTATTTGTTTTATTATAGATATAAATTATGCCACCCAAACTAAAAGCCAACGTTCGGGCAGGACAACGTCTGTCGGGTCCGCTAGTATTAATATAAAATTAATCGTACTACCTAAGAAATACACCAGGTTAAACACCACTCGAATGAACAAAAACCATTATTTTGACTAGTTTGTGAATTATAGCAGGATTCTCATTGGAAGGACCGTATTTGACACCTACGAAACATATATATATATACTTACATATATTAATACGTCAAGTCATGTGATCTGCAGCTGTAACTTTTTATAGATATTATAAATGTCTATTAAAATTACACTTATAAATAATAAAGGGAAATACTATCAATTTTCACCCCCCAAAAAGTTTGTACTTTCTAAAAGATAATTATTACTACTAAAATCATACTTTCCCTGAAAAACAATCTTTACATTAAACTAAATGATATATGAAATAATATCACATAGAGTCATATCTCAATAAGAATAAACGATTTCTGAAAGTTAAAAAAAATAAAATGTATTTACTTTCTTGAGTTGCATATGCCTAGTAAGTTAAGAGTCTGGGGATATATCTACGGCACGGCAATTAAAGGAAAACATGAATTGAATTGGTATTTCCCTCTTTCACAGTGATGAGTTGTCAAATCATTGGACTGGATTGTATATCATTTCAAGAGCTAATGTAGTTTGGAGGCTGTGTACTTAAATAACCAGTTGTTATAGCATGTACAGTACATGGTGAATAAACTAAAAACAAAAATGGGGTGTGGCTGTGTCATGGACATGGCCGTGTGTTGTACGTGAATACGTTTATGTAACGGGTTATATTTTTTAAATAAAATATTTTTATTTATGTATTTAGGATAAAAGCAAGGAAATAAATAATTATTGTGTTACAATATAACTTTATTAATTATAGGTCTGTGATATGAAAATTACGACACAAATGGCATACAAGATACATCAAGATTTCTGGTAAATGTTAAATCAATCGATAGATTTTGACGACAGCTGACGATTAAAACTTAAACGAAAATCGTAGCTTCTCCGAGTTAAAAGTTATACTAATTGCAAATCTCGATACGCAGCAAAATAACCTCAAAATGGCGGCGCTTCCCCCTCCACCGCGTGCGATGCGTCACTGTTCTCGCTTATTGTAATGAATTCTTTGATCCTTTAGCTATCCAGTGGTATAATTTAATTTTGGATGTAGAGGAAAGATTCGAAACTACAACACCAAACTGTACCCCCCGATTTTGTTATCATTAGGTTTTTTGGATTGCCCCCGCATGGTAGCAAATTTAAAGACGTATTCATGTCAAAAAGACAGGATATATTTCGCTGGTGACACATTCAGTGGCTTTTGGGAGGAGCTTATTCTGTGAACAGCCCACATGTTAATACAAGGATAAATAATCCATCAAAAACTTCTCATTCATGAGTAAAAAATACGTCCATTAGATCAAATAGATTAAATATTTAGTAAGTTTACGTTAAGAAAGAAATTCTGGGTTCAGATCTTTTATTGGGCACATTTTTAAATCATGTAGTTTCAGAATATTAGAGGTTTTTCCTTATCAACCATCGTATAAACAGACACAACTGTTATTTTCAAACAAACCTAATATTTGTAGTACCAAAATATTATCTGGAATACGAGTGACACAAATGGAAATAATAACAAGTTACCGACGCTACCATTATTTCTGGCGATATGGTTGTATCCATCATAAGAGGGCTGACTAACTCACAAAGAGACAAAGTTAAGGAGATCTGCGAACCATGACAATGGCAATGATGCATCTTGAGAAAGGGCAGAATGAGGTGAGTGGAAGAGGAAAATGATGAGGGGGTTAGAAAATTTACGGGGGAGGTTTCTAGTTCCCCAGGGAGATCTAAGGGGAGTAATACGGCCCACAACCCTCCAGCCTTTCCACCCCCTTAGACACCCTCCTCCCACCAAGTTTGTGCTATTAGTCGTGGGACGCTAAGAAGATATGACATGCCGTCAATGAAGTTACGCTCAACTAGATGAGACAGCAAAGGGTTGTTGGGAAAAGGTGTGTGTGTGTGTATAAGGGAGGTGGGTTGAGAAAATGAAGGGTGGATCCGAGAAAGTTTCTCCAAGATTCCTCTCCCTTTTGCAATAAGATTTCCCGCGTAAAGCTAATAAATCACAACAGAAATGTTTTGAAGTCTGCAACGTGTTTCTATACTAACTACAAACCAGGTAATGTCTAACTTGTTAAGTAATGGCGGTGTATGGAAGCCGGAAAAGGAAAAAGGTTAATTTGAAATGAAGTATTTTTTTTTCTTCCTGATTGATACCTTAACCACAGTAAGGATTTGTAAAGATAAATCTAATAAAATCTTTCGAAAATATATCAAACAAGTTTTTATAGAGAGTTAAATGTTTCAAAGAAAACTTGTAATCAAAGTAATTATATAATATCTAAGGTACACTCTATAATATTTAGTTTGTATCATTAAGTTAAGTTACCTTATCTTCACTGTCTAAATTAATTGATTAAATCAAAGCAAAGATTATGAATAACTTAATAGTTATAGAACATAATTATACAAACATCAGTCCTTTAGCCGCTATTCTATCACTTTGAAAGGCGAAGTCACAGTTTCACCAATGATGCGTTTTTCGGACATGAAGATAGTTGAACCCATGACACTTAACATTCTAGAAAACATTCTAAATAATTTTTTTAAACAAGGAACGATATTAAGACAAGATACTTTAAACTGATGTATTAAAATATTTTGTAATAAAAATTAATTAAACATTATTAAATACATTGACAATTTATAAGGATATTCTTTAAATTGAAAAATCACACTTGGACACGGGAATCGAACCCGGGACCTTTGGCATGTTCAGGTGTCAATTTTAAATGTAGAGAATATAATTTTTAGATTTGACTGTAACCGTTGACCACAACTATAATAGCTTCGCTATTTAATCCATCAATTTATAATGAGTTCAAAAAGATTGAATAGATATAGAAGAGATTGAACGACTTTTAAAACTTAAGAATTGAAAATATAAATTGTTAATGTATTTAATACAATTCAACTACATTTTATTACAACAAATGTTTAATATATTAGTTTAAAGTCTTATTCTCTTACCATTAGAGTTAAAGTCAGAAAAAGAAACCCATCAACTCAGTTAAGATGTCAGACCACTCTTCATGATTTGTTTAATATCATATTATTTGTATGACTCCATCATGATTCTAACTTATTACATTTTGTATTTTTATTAAATAACTATTCAAAAAGTGGGGTGAAAGGGGACCAAAACATTTTGACCAAAATAAATAACACATTTCTAGAGTAGGTGCTTTTAGTTTAATTCTCTACATCTAGTAGCCTCGACAGTTCTTGAATATCATAGGCATCACGGAATTTGAACGAAAATTTTTCTCTTCTTTTAAAAAGTTTCTGCTAAAATACCACTATGATCATTACGAAGATTCAAGAACTGTTTAGAGAACTATGTGTGAAGAACTAGACTAAACACATCCATTAAATAAATATTTAATATAATTTGGCTTCAAAAGTGTTTTCTTAAAATACTGCAACCTACTGCAACTCCAACCTACCTTAAGATAATACACTAATATATACCCCTAAGGATAGGTATGATTAAGGTTGCTTTGAAAGAGTGACTCTGCATTAACGTGCGGAGGGATTGTAAAATAACTGTGATAAATAACACGTGATAAATAACAGTGCACTCCAGCCAAGATTTGAAATTATAATTCTATTGCGATCCCAACGTGTGGTGTCGCTGCCTTTTGCTTTTTAATACTATCTTTAATCTAAGTTTTATTTATTTTTATTTATTTTAGATATTTAACGTGTACTTACTAAACCAACTCATTATACGAGCACATGAGGATTTCTATTAGCGATAGCGAAAGGGCTTACCCATTTTGCCGGGAAAGGTATTTCCACATACCCTCAAATGTTTACATGTCACAATCGACATGGGTCCGACGGCTTTACTTCCTCTTTGAAGGAAGTTGTGATAGAGCTGGGTTTGAACCCACGAACATCGGGTCGTGAGGCGAGCACTTTACCCCAAGATAACCGATGTCTACTTTAATCCAAGTAATATTCAATATAAAGAAGGGACAATTTTGGTAGTTCTTTGATATTTACTCAGACTTACCCCTCCGGGATATCCATATATCTACACCAATTTGGTTCAGCATTATTAAGGACGAATATAGAGGGAGGTGTGCCAGCATTTTCTTAGAGAGAGTTTGGAGCATTGTTTAGGTAGTAGGCCTATCACTTCAGCCAACCGGGATGGGATTCATCCTCGTTCCTGGCAAGTAAATTCAAATGGGACTTTTGTATCCGTTCATTTTCTCACTTGTGCGAATTAGTATTATTGAAATAAATTATGTATACAAAAAAATTTATAAATAAGGACTATTTTATCTAAAGCCAAAGATAAGTTGAACCAATTTGTACTCATGTAGTTACTGACTTCCTAACTTTTTTTTTCAAAAGATGTTGCACTGTAAAAAGTAAAAGAATAAATACAAACATAAGTAAAACAAATAAAAAGACAGCAAGTAAACAGAATGTACTACACTTGATAGTCTTCGGAATGTGATTGCATGAATTATTGAACAGTTAAAATTCTTCAAGTTAAGCTGTGGTGAAAAGCGGTTAGGGAGGGAGGAAATGAGGGGGACTTGTAAAAAATAAAATCCAATCCCATCTAGCGGGCAAAGCAGACAGAATCCCATGCACACCCTGACCTGAATCCATAAAAATATATTTGGGGAAACTTTGTGTGTCCTCCTTCTACACCACCTCCCCCCATTCGGAGTTCATCCACTTTTTTTCATCAATTCATAGATGTACAGTCATGTTTTCTTAGGAATAGCCTTATTTGACAGCTATGAAAGTTACTAGATCTAATTTAATGTACGCTCTGATTTTAACGATCTTGTTGTGTTGCCACAATGACGTAAGTAGAAATATTACAATTGTATTCACATTCTTAGTCCGATCACTTAATAAATGAAAGATAAATAATACATCTATCCATAAGGAAGTATTAATGAAAGTTTTCTATAAAAATGTTTACTAATAAATAAAATAAAACCTTTAAAATATTTTATAAAATTACAAATTGTAGTGACATTTAATTAACTTAAGGTTTTGATAGAAATTTGTGTTCCTATAAAAGTCAGGATTTATTCATGTGTAAATTCAAGGGATGTACCTCCTGTCACCTTTGAATGAGGATATCAATACCTATTCTTTAATAATAAAGTAGAATGCTATCAATGTTGAACCAAGAAAAATATAATTTTATCTTCTAAAAGTTTTTTTTTACAGGAATTTTACCGTGGTTTATAGACCGTGAACTGGGCTTGAAAAATTTACGTTAATAATATAAGTAATAATCACGTTGGCTATCTGGTTTGGATAACGAGAAAATATCTCCTCTTCAATGCCAATGCTCTACCAAGTGAACGACCCAGGTTGTCAGTCAGGAGTGTAGTTAGCTTAATGAACCAGGCAAGTGTACCTATAATTGTTTGCCTACCTTCTTTTTAAATGTTTTAGTTTTAATTCAAGGGTTATTTAAAGGGTTAATATAATCTAGCAGGGATGAGGAAGGTAATTAGAAAGTACCCACGATACATTTGTTATGTATTGGTATACAAAAAAAATCTCCACTCAATTATCCCTGACCAACGTTTGTGCTTGTACTTATCTTTTATAAGTAATCCGGTCCAGTGAGAGCCTGCCACCTTACACAGCTTGAACCCACCGATGAGGCTCTGAGTCAATGCAGGTCCTAACTGGGTCGGTTTAGATGGGTCACTTGGTTTGTAGGGCACGTCCCCTTCGTTTGGTGAGACTGTGCAGGGGTGATTGAGTCAACACGACAAGACAGAAACGGTTGGTCGGAGAGGGTAGGGGGATGGGGTGGAAAGAGAGGTACCGGTGTGCTAGTTAGTGTGATAGTGTGTGAACACACAAAATACACTCGAGCAAAACCAAAAACTCTCTTTATTTCTTCTCTTCTTTATATTTTACACTCTCCTACGTTGTAGAGAATTACAAGCTCAGTCCCTTGTGGTCGGCCTTCAAACATAAATAAATAGGTGAACACAACCGTACAAACTCTCTCATATAATATTTTGTAGTTATTAGAAAGACAATTCTTAAAAACAGATTATCAGTAAGCAACCTTCAATTAATTACATGTCTAAAATATTTTATCTCGCTAGTAATATTAAACACTCTTCACGTGTACATTTTAAACAAATTTGTTATTCATTTTTAAAAGATTTCAAATTTTCAAAAAAATCTTCATAAGATTTAATTTGTTAGTAAAAATGTAAAATATTTTCCTATTTATCACGTGAGTACTTCATAGATACCAATTTGGAGAACAAATAATATAGGTCAACTTTGAAATATTTCAAATTTTCAAAAATCTGTTTTCATTAAATTATTTGTATCTGGAAAACAAGTACTTACTCAGTGATATTTACCATGTAAAGTACTCTCCAAATATCTAAATTTAACATAATCGATAGAGCCATTTCATAAAATTTTCTAATTTTCATACACCAGTATTGAAATTACGCTTTGGCCTTGAGGTATGATCAAATAACATCTGAATATAATTTATAAATGAAATCCATCAAACTGTTTCGGTTATTTCCCTAGACCCAGACAAACATGAGGTCAAAGAGAATTATGTGGCCGATTTTTTTTGATTTCGGGGGCATTCATATGAAACACAATCTCGAATTCTAAAATTTCTACAATTATAGTACGTTCTCTACAGTACATGAAAAAGTCTATAAAAAAAATTGCCATCTTTTACAATGGAGCCTGTACCATGTGGATATATATGTTTAAATCCGCATTGAGTGATATAGTCTTATCCTCACTAAAATAACCTAATACGACAACTCAACCAGTTACTAAAATCTATTTTCAGCTATTTTTTTTTATGTCAATGGGTGTGTTCGTTAGCGGGTCGCGTTTGAAAGAATGTATCAATTTTGACAGTTGTTAGATAAGTATATTGACATTTAGTCTTCTAAAAATGTATCACTATGGTGTTCTTATTTTGAGATCCATTTTGGAACAAACATTGAAAGTCAATTTATTTAGAAAAACTTATGATTAAAGTATTGATATGTATATTTATTTTCAAATATTTTAACATTAAAATATGTCTCTACATGATATTAAGTAGGACTTTTAATCTATTATATTACTTATATACTCAAAACTAAAAATGTAAAACTTTATCAAATTATAGTATTATTTATTTTTCATATTAGTACAAACTTCAGTGTGAATGTTTAGAATCAAATTAATATTATGTCCTTTTATTATTTCATGATTGTTAATTAAATTATGATATTCTGGTATATAATTGTTATTTATTAGAGACCATTAATATACACCTAACATTTCTCTTTAAGTAGAATATAATACATGTAGATGATATTAAAAATACGCAATTATTTAAAAAAAAATAGTTTTTGCACTATATGCTACAAGCTTTCCACGTAGCTACAATTTGGGGGTAGAAATGTAGAATAAGGGTTTAGAGGAGTTTTTGCCCAGATTTGTGTTGAGGGAAAGTGGAAAACTATTTGTTAAAATAAAGCATATAATTGTGTTTCCGCACTCCACTCACCGGTAAACCAGACTATATGAGGTTAACGCCATGACCGATGAGGATGGATAACCTTATAACTTATAAATAAGTCAGACCAACATTCTGGTCAAGATTTTGACAAAATATTCATTTTTTACTGTCTCGTAATTTGCTTTCATATTTTCTTATGAACCCATCTTACCCCTCAGATAACACCTTACATACGTAGGTAATACAGATCGAACCATGCGTCGAATCTTGGTGAGGATTATTATATTCCAATCTAGAAAACAGTGGAAGTAAAAACCAATTTAATATATTCGAAAGAATTCAATG
Source organism: Timema bartmani (assembly GCA_902151455.1). NCBI lineage: Eukaryota > Metazoa > Arthropoda > Insecta > Phasmatodea > Timematidae > Timema > Timema bartmani. The sequence goes on along the minus strand of CABFWB010003548.1, from coordinate 55,928 downwards.
ACATTGAATAAAAAAGATGTTTATATATTTTTTTAAACTTTTAAATTAACCTTACTTTTTGCTGACAAATAAATAATGCAGGAAACCACACTTTTATCCGCTTTCTGGTTTGATAATAATCGTGTAAATAATATCCCAACTAATCGGTTTTGATATGGGCTCTAAGATTGTAAAATTATTTGTGACAATATTACTTTGAATAATTTCAAACAATCCTTAATATCCCTGTATTTAAGGAGAAACGTCACACATAAATACATACATTAATGTTCCTCGAATGTCAAAAAATTGTGAGGTTTTTATTATCAAGATTTAATCTTATACAAACCAAATCTAATAACTTTTTTTCTCTCTCTCAAGAACCATCTCCCTATCTCTGACACTCCCATCATAATTTCTGGTCCTCCTGTACAGTAAATTACACTTAATATACCCTCTTCACCAAGGTCAATCAGAGACTATAAATCAAAAGCAGTTGAATGAAATATTGGTCCTTTGTATAGCGCGTCTGGCCGTGCTGAGCTGTGGCGTCCTCTGTAGGAAGTGTGTGAAGGGTGGACGGGGTTGGTGGGAGTTTGGAGGGGTGGGGGGTTACTGTGATGACTGCTGGTGGACCCGACATTAGCACCACCTGCACCAATAGGAGCTGCTCATTACTCATGAGCAAGTACCACGTGATATTGTCACGTGAAAAGCAGCAGAGAAGAGAGGCCCTGTACACGAATTTATTGTGTGTTTTTTTGCGTTGGAGTTAGAGGGAAGGAAAAAAAGAAATAGTTTGGGGGATTTTGTTTCACAGTTTGAAATTTTAAAACAAATGACCAAGTTAGATTTTTTTAAACTATAAGAGCATTTATTTTTTTTAGATTGGCTTCTTCGATGTAGAAAATTTGCGTTAATTTGGTTACCTTTATTGTATTCGTTTCCAACTTTTATGTTACCAAGGGCGCACCTGAATTTCTGAACATTTTCAATAGTGCATATATATATCCTATATATATTTAATTATTTTATATTATTTTTACATACAGGTAGGTTAATATAAACAATTAATTTTGGAAATACCTTAAGTCGCACTGTCTTAAAAATAAAAAATAAAATTATATTTTAGCGTATAGCCCGAACGGATAGTAAGACGCGATGCTAAATAATAAATGAATAATAATAAATAAAATTATATTTAACTGAACATTAAGAAAAAACAGTGTATCAATATTATCAATATGATCAATATGATCAATATAATATATTTAATGTAATAGTTGGAGCTGCATTTCACTGATGTTCTTTTTAAAGTCCGGATCATAATTTGACACCGCAGTTCTTAAACAGTCCCTAAGGTTAGCATTTGAAAGGCAAGATCTATATTTCGTTTTCATAATTTTTACTATGAAGAACAATTATTCACACAGAAAATATGATATAATCTTCATCGCTAAGATATTCAGAAAGGGAAATTTTGGTTGGTCTATTATTTTTTAGAAATTTGTATCTGAGTGGCAAGCGTTGAAGGATAAGTTATTTCCAATTCCTCAAAATTCGTGTTGCACAAATTATTAATATATTTGGCAATGATACTAATATCCACGATATTAAATGACTTTTCGAAAAAATATATAATTATCTCAATTTGACGAAATTGTACAAATCTTTGATTGAATGCATAGCCCAACTTTTCTATGTGTCCACCAAGTTGTTATCAAAACAACCGTTTCTTGCAAATCTTGACATGTTTGGCAAATGTGTCAAAACATTTTGTCTATTTTTTATTTTCAAAGGAAATTGAATTTCAGTAGGCCTATGATTATCTTGTTGGGTGCATGCAAAAGGGCTGATGGGCATACTTGCACCCACTAGTGCGGGGTTGGTAAATCCTGCTTTATTGCATGGATAAAAACTCTCATATCATCAGTGATAGGTTGGGGTTTTGTTTTTTTTTGGGGGGGGGAGGGGGGGTTGGTAATTTTGCATTTTGTTCTATTGTGCTTGAAATCATAAATGTGTTCAGATTAACGAACTATAATGTTTCCCCCAGTTTAACCAATGTATATATCATAACATTAATAAGTTATTGGGTTTATTCTACTTTTGTTGTATTATATGGTTTGGTTTAAATTATTGTTACCGATGATTATTCATATATTATTATTGGTACCGAAGGTAATTTTAGTATTAAGTTTTCTGATGATGTTTCTAGTGCGATTGTATTCAGGAATGATTTAAATAAATATAATCCAAGTGGGATCGCTATAATCAGTGTTTTGGGGATTATTCAAGAGGATGATATTTCATTCGATATTTCTTTTAGATTTATGACGTTGAAAGATTTTGTTGAGTAAAATTTAAAAAAATCCTATAACTCCCATATTTGACCACCTCCACGGTTTAGTGGTCAGAACTCTTGGCTACAGATCCAGAGGTCCCGGCTTCGATCCCCTTATCTTCCAGATTTTATGTGAAGCAGGTCTGCACTTTGAGAACAAATGAGGAGCTATTTGTATGGAAAAGTATCAGGTCTGGTCTAGAAAAATCAGATTAATTAGTGGAGGGCTCGTTGCGCTGACAACATGACACCCTATATCCGCAAATGTTGGCACTGTCTTCGTGTCTGCTCGGTGTGTATATCTTGTTTTCAATCTGACGCCATGCATGTTTATTTATGTATCTATATATAAACTCCCTAATTCCTTAATTTAACATGTGGATATATCTATCGTAATAAAACACCCGTTTGGGCCAGTGTATAGAATATTTGCGCCTTCTACCTAATCCTATTTATTTATCCACATTTCCGTAAATTCATTTACCTTAACTAAAACCTTTCTATTCACTCCTAGTAACGGTAACACATTTGGATATTCATTCTTATATATAATCTTTGACATAGTTTACTCTAGCAGCTTCATGTTGTTTCTATCATCCTTTCTACGATTTCCTTTAAAATACTTAATTAATTCCTCCTCAAACCCATTAAATTTACAATGTCGTGAAGTTAACATATTTCTTCAACCACGTAGTGTATAATTTTCTGTCCAAAGATTCTTCTTACTTATTTGTAAAATAATTTGTTTTTTCAGAAGTTTTATCTTTTGTTTATTTAATTTTATCTCAAACTTTAGTTTCAAGCTTTCTTCTTTAACGATTTAATTCATTTATTTATTTTGCTAGCATCTCGTCTTATTACCTTTTCAGGTTAAAAGTATATTATTTACTAATTACGTCAATGAGTTAAGAATGAGGAAGGTTGAATTTAAAGGAATTCTACCCACATTTTCGCTGAGGGAGGGTGGAAAAACATTTAATAAAAATCCACCCTTAGTACACCCGACCGGGATTCAGACACCGATATCCCTTTCATTGCAGCCAAGGCTATTTAGAGTGTGACGCCTTAGACCATGTGTCCACCGAAAAGGTCATTATTTCATAATGTATCCAGAGTATGGTACAATGCCACTGAAACATGTAGATTTCCTTAATAATATTAAAACTATAATGTTTGCTCTATTCAACCAGGCTAATTAATTTAACACGGTGAATATAAACCATATACTTATAGTGTAAGAATAACAATTTAACACTTTATTTTAAGCTTCAACTTTTTAATGTTTTATCATATCCAAACCAATTGTTTATTTAAAAGTCACTAATGCTTAACCCGCCTCGGTGGCGTAGTTGGCTAACACGCTAGTCGCGTTGAGCTCGACCGCCAAGGACGAGGAGATCGAGGTTCGAATGTCGGTCGGGTGAACTGGGAGTGGTTTTTCCTAAATGGTTTTCCACTCTCCCTCCACGCAAATGTGGGCTCACTTCCTCTAAATTCAACCTTCCCAATTCCCAATCCATTAGCGTAATTAGTACTTAAGCGTATAACCCGAACGGGTAGTAAGACGCGGTGCTAAATATTATTATTACTAATACTTATTTTTATTTTTGTTATTGGTTTATAACGTTGCCTATATTGTTTTTTATATTCAACTTTTCAACATATTCCAAATGTTTCAAATTAATATAACAAACAATCAATTTAATGCTTAAATATTTTTTAATTACATTGCATAATTTTAACCAAATATTTTGCTTACTTTCCCTATCAATTTAACTGGTTTTGCAAAACAAATATATATATATATATATAAATAAATGTATTATAATTAATATTTTACCATAATAATTGTTGACTAAGACTATAGCGTATACTGAATGAGGCCAAAGGAATAAGACGATTAGTAATTTGAAAACCAACATTGTAATTGAAAAGTAAATATTCAGCTAGCTAAATAAAAGTACACCCCACTATTTATTATTCCCCCCTTCCCCCCCCAAAAAAAACTCTTCCTTCTCATATATAATTTTAAGCTCCTTATTCCACATTATTTAAAAAGTTTTATATTAAACTAGCGGACCCGACAGACGTTGTCCTGCCCGAATTTTGGCTTTTCGTTTGGGTGGCATAGTTGATTTCGATAATAAAACAAATACTATGTGATCATCACAATTACAAATTCACAATGAACTCCAATTAGTGAGCTACACATATATTACAAATTAAGTGTTTGTCAAGACAACATACAAAATAAAACATCTATTCATTTTTTGAATTTCGCCCACAACTCCACAAATATCAGCTGTATCGAAAAAAGTTGCGAATCTTGCTTACAAATTTTTATGCCGGGTACAGTTAATTTTATTTTATTGATCCCCCAAAACCCCCCCAAAAATCCCTAAAAAATAAAAAAATCATAGAACCCGATTGCAGTGCCACCTACCGGGTCCAATTGTGAATCTAAACCATCCACGGACCCACTCAAACACACACAAAAAATTTCATCAAAATCGGACCAGCCAACCCCCCCCCAAAAAAACCTAAAAAATAAAAAAATTCTAGAAGCCGATTGCAGTGTCACCTACCGGGTCCAACTGTGAATCTAAACCATCCACGTACCCACTCAAACACACACAAAATTTCATCAAAATCGGTCCAAAAAATCCCTAAAAAATCAAAAAAATCTTAGAACCCGATTGTAGTGCCACCTACCGGGTCCAATTGAGAATCCAAACCATCCACGGACCCACTCAAACATACACAAAAAATTTCATCAAAATCGGTCCAGCCGTTTAGAAGGAGTTCAGTGACATACACACGTACAGAAGAATTATATATATTAAGATGTATAATTATATGGTTAAAAATAAGATTCCTAACTTGGATTTGAACCACGGACTAGTGATCTAGGTCTCTGAACCTTAATCATGATTCTTATTAATAATTGTTGAATATAACTAAGATCGCGTTTGATATTCTATCTGTCAGAGGTTCACCATTTATCCACAACGTTTGCAATCACAGATATTTTGTTTGGACCTCCTTGAAAATAACTTCACAATATTTTTTAGGACAAAAGGCCAACTTTCCTGTTGTCTTGTTGATTCCAACACCTGTCCTTGCTTCCCCTCTTTACCCTCTACTAATAACTATGTTTGAAACTATCAAGGGTGAACCTGAAGCATGCTATGGTTCTTTTATAATGACTTAATTTTCGAAGATCCAGTTGTAAAAAAAAACTCACATAATATTTGGTATGTGAAACAAGCACGAACCGTCTATAGACAGGTGAAAAGCTGATTCAATGGAGATAATATAATATTATCGTGCCAGAATCAAAATAAATGACTGGCTGAGTTGTCGATTTGGAACTTTTCTTGTGGCCATGTTTTTTTTGTATGTTTTTGTTGTGAGAAAACTAGAAGAGAAGGTACGAAAATTACAGAATAATACATTATTTGGATTTTTTTTATAGCAAACGTGTAATTTGGAACACGTTGATATACATGGTAGCATTTCAAGAAATCACATCTACGTATTTCTGAGAGACTGATGTGCTATGCTAGGTTTGTGAGCTTCAGTCCGTGGCCTGGGTGTTAGAAGTGGTCCTCCAGTCTAGGTGGTCCTGGTACATTACCAGACCAAGGCAATCCGAAAAACTAATGGTTAATTGATTTAATAAAATACTACAACCATTCCAGCCATTAAGGTGGGATGGAAAAGGGACGCGAGAAATGGACAATTTTTCTAAAGTTTTTATGTCAAGATTTTTTTTGGCTAGAATAAATTAAATATGGCTCAAGTACAAACATAGAGTTTAATTTTCTTATTATGTTGATATAAACAGTTATTGAATATATTTTATGAACATAGAGGCATTATCTAACAAACTCTTTAATTAGGAGAAAAGATTGCATTAATTCAAAACACCCTTGACATACATTCAAGAGATTTTTGAGGTTACCATGTGAAGAAAATTAAATTATATGTTTGTACTGAAACATTATTTTAATTATTATTTTTATCCAAAAAATGTTTTGCCATAAAAAATGTAAAAACATCGCCCATTTCTCGTGTTCCCTTCCATTCCACCTTAACGGCTGGAATAAGTTTTGCGATCAAGATTGAAGTTTTAAGGTGGTTTTTGCTATATTAAGATTAGGATAGTTTGTAAGTTTAGTCGTAGAAGAAAAGGTTTTCTAGAAATAGGAGCACTCGCAAAAATAAAGTAAAATTAAATACAAACAAGCTTTAGCCATGCAGCAAATTATCATAAGTCAATTTTCTTGATTGTCAAAATCACGTGTGTTTGTAGCAGAGAAAGTTCAGATGTTTTGTGATTTTTGTGAAAATATACAGCTTAATCCCCCAGCCCCCCCTTTTTATTTTAGAGATCTCAACCACCTAATTACAGAACAGGGAACTCTGTATAACTACTGTAAGCTATTTATAGTTTGCAGCATCTTTATTGAAAATTTGTGAACGTTAATATAATTAAATCCTTCAATTAAATGCACTTATTAAAAAAAATTGGTAAAGATCTAGAAATTACTTTTGAAATTAATGATAATTAATTGAAATTTCGGCTTCTCCTAAGAATATTCTTTGAAAGTGAATTTTTTATGCCATATCTTCCCTGTAAAAACATACAATTTTTTAATAAATTGATGAAATAGGAACCTGATATCTTAAATCCCATTAGCACCAATGCGGGACAAACTATTCATATTGTATGGAATTTTATTTGTGTAATATGTTAATAACAACCATATAAATTATGAATATCTTAAAAATCTATATGCTTAACATATAAGGGTTAACATTAATAAAATTGTATATGTATTATAAACTTAAATATAAATATATATATATTATTAAATGATATTAACATTTACAATTATATTTTAAACATTAATAACATTGTGTACAGCGATATGTACACATATACAATGTTATTAATATATATATATATATATCACAATGTTATTAATGCATATATACTATATATACTATGTTATTAATAATAATTACACTAACATGGTAAATATTAATAAAATTGTATATATATATATATATATATATATAATATACATATATATTAGAAAGCTACAATTATCCTGCTAAACGGAAAGAACAGCACATACACTTTGAAATAAAAGTCTTAAGAAGAAGAGCGAAACTTTTAGTCGGTTGAGAGGAAGTTTCTCTCGCAAACTGTTGGTGAAGTTTTTCCAAGTCAGATTAGCTGAAGAGGACGTTGGAAACTAACACAGATTCAACTCGAGGAAGCTTGAAGAAGTTTTTTCAAGTAGAACAAAAGACTTAACACGGTACACTAGACAGACTTGTGGTCCATTCTGCATGTTAAGTAAACCACTGATTCGTGATCAAACTCAAGTGTACATTTTATCTAAGATACAAATTGATTTTATTTATTTTTTTTGCCACATTTCATTACCCGTTCAATTTTCGCGTCTATATATTAATTACGCTAGTATTTTAAGGACAAATAAGGTGAATTTTGAATGGAAATGTACCCTGATTTGCGCGAGAAGAGAAAGGGCAACCACTTAGGAAAATCCACCCTCAGTTCATGGAGGTTCAACCCTCACCACCTAGTTACTGTAAACCATGGCCGTAGTCAGGGGGGATTTGGAGGTTCAAATCTCCCCCAAAAATTTTATTAAAAAAGATTATGGCTTTATTTATGGTTCAAATAATATCAAAATTATGGTACAAGTACAAATTAGGGGGTTATGTTGCCATAAAAAGTACTTCAGAGAGATTCTAGAGTTGTTTAAATATATAATGTTTCCTAACCTTCGGCAGTTAGGGGGTTATGTTGCCATTAAAAACACTTCAGATAGATTATAAAGTTGTTTAAATATATATATATTTCCTAGTCTTCGGCAGTTAGCCTACGGAAATTGGGGGATGTGTGTGTGTGTGTGGGGGGGGTCACAGAAATCATTGGCTGGCCTCGGCCTTACTGTTATCCATACTAAAGGTTGGAGTGTAAGGAACACGAGTTAATGGCAACATTTTTGCAGTTTATTTATCAAAACTTTTTTTTGTCAGAAGAAATCAAGTAATTCTCCAGTAGATCATAGTATAATTCTCTTCACAGGATGAATGACCTCAACAATTCTTGAATATCTGTCAAGGGTGTCCTGGAATTTAATGACAACATTTTCTCTGCATTTAAAAAATTTCCCGCCTAATGTATATATGTACGTTCATTACAGATATTCAACAACTGTTGATATCACCATGTGAAGAAAATTAAATTTTACTTTTCTATTGTAGACATTTTTTATTTATTTTGGCAAAAATAAAGTTTTTCTATAAAAACTACAAGAACATCGCCGTTAACACGCGTTTCTTATACATCTACCTTAATTAGCTTGAAATTTAGATCAAGTTTCATCCAGCACAGGTTAAATAGAAATTATTAAGATTTAAACATTTAAAATGACAAAAAAAAATTCTATTCTTAAATAAATGTGTAATATATATGTCTATAAGTTGATTAGAAAATATAAATTATTATTGTAAAATATGTAACTTATATGGGTAATTATTTTAAACAACATTTAAAAGTATTGTTATATTTTAAGACTAAATGATTATTATATAATAACTATATTAGTGATCATAAAACAACTCCTTTTTTCAAACGGAGTCTTGTCTAATTTGATTTGACAGTGATTTAAAGGTCCGGACTTGAATCTTGGTCAGGTGTAATGACTTAATTTTTACAAATTAAGTTTCCACTCCTCCTTCCCGCAAATGCTGCTACGATAACTCCATATCCCACTTTCTTCATACCAAGTCGGAGAGTGTCGATATTTATCTTGCTCTGCCTCCTAGTAAGACGTGCAACACGTAAAAAATACAGTTACAATTTAGAAAACTATTATACTGTGGGGAGCCAAAAAGTGACCAAAATGTAGAACAGAGTGTACACTCTAAATTAAGAATATGCAGCTACAGAAGTGCATAGTTGAAATTAGGAATTGTTGAAATTTCTGACTGCCACCTAGCTTACGATAGCAATTCCTAGTTTCAAATATGCACTTCTGTAACTGCATATTCTTAATTTTGAGTGCAAACTCTGTTCTGATTGTTGATCCCTTTTTGACTCCCAACATTACTGTTTTATTGTTGATTAGTATTAATTTGCAAACTAAAATTATATTTTAGTTTTTCATGGCTCAAAGAAAAAACAGTCACCATTGGATAGCTTTGAACCCACGAACATCAGAGTTTTAGGATAGCAATATATCCCAAGATCACTTAGATCAACATATACTAATGCTAATAATATAATCATTATTAAAAAAAAAGTGAATAGTTTGTTGCCTGCTTGATTATACTGTAATAGTAAATTGTTCCCTCCCATTCAATATAAAACTTGACCTATAAGACATACATTCATTAATTCTATTATTTTGTGTATGTTTCGTCAAATGTATAGGGGTTAGGGTAGAAACAATTTACCTATATATTCATGTACAGTCTTTCTTCCCTTGGTAACAACCCACAAGCCGAACTAGATACAATTGTTTAATACCTGCGGTTGATTGATTTTTAAAACTTACAGGAATGTTATGAAAATTGAAAAATGACACATGGGCACGAGAATCAAGCCCGGGACCTTTGGCTTAGTACGCCAATGCTCTAACCACTGAGCTATCCAGGAGTCGTCCCGTGCCCAGGGTCATCCTTCACTCATATTTTAAGGCAGAGTCTGTGATGGACGTGCGGAAATCGTCAGCTTTATTCACGAACCATCAGATAACGCAGCCATCTTCGACTCGGTAGTTGGCTTGTTACTGCCACTCGTACAATTATTATGATAATTGTACGGCCAAAGGTCCCAGGTTCGATTCCCATGTATATGTGTCATTTTTCAATTTTCAGAATATTATATCTAGATGATGAATTCCTCTCTAAAATTAATAACAGCTTCGGCTATTTGATTCTTATAGGAATGTGTTATAATTTGTAGCTGCTTTAAAATATATACATTTTCTAAAACAATTGAATTATATCTTTGCACTTTAAAATGAATTCCAGCACAGCTGAAGCATTTTAATTTCTTCTGGTTTCTTTAAAAGAATCTATACACGTCCACACGCTGCTGTTTCCAGCCCTCTTTTAGTGCCAAGACGTTGGTATCTTTAATTACTATGAGATCTTAAAACGTAACGTTTTGAATATAAATGGCTCATTTAGTCCAATGCCGTCAAACGTTTAAAGAGCGTACGAAGTTTTATTTCGTTAATATAGCATTTTGTTTCCTTCGTTCCTATACTACGTGCAATTAATTCCCTTCCCCCCTTTCCATACCGTCTTGTGACTCCTTCTGGACCCCCCCCCCGCGCCCCTACCAAACCACCCCCAGTTTATTGTCCGCTTTTAATTTCTATGGATGAGGTAATTTTAAACTTGAGGACGATATTTATGTACGCTGCTGGAATTTAAACGAGATTGATTACAAACTTTGAGACTAAGTTTTAATTCTTGAAAAAGTGTTGGTTTGATACCTTTAAGCCACTGGAATATAAACATTTGACCTAACATTATTATTATTTAGCACCGCATCTTACTACCCGTTCGGGTTATACGCTTAAGTACTAATTACGCTAATGGATTAGGAATCGGCAAGGTTGAATTTAGAGGAAGTGAGCCCGTATTTGCGTGGAGGGAGAGTGGAAAACCATTTAGGAAAAA